>JAVMKO010000002.1:85159339-85264339 GCA_032164245.1 Sternotherus odoratus | reverse complement strand
GAGCTGTCTCTAACTGCAATGCAGCTGAACAGAGGTGTATTTACAACCTCTATGAGGTGTAGTTAAGGTAAGCACTTGGGACTGCATTCAAAGGCTTTGCCAACATAAAATAAAATGGAAACATATGTCTGAAAAATTACAGTTGATTATAGCCAGAGTTATGAAAATAATGGAGGAAAAACCTATTTGGCCTTTTCGTAAATTAGAAAATCCTAAAGCTTACCAGCATTCCCTGGGATGATTAAACAAATAATCACTTCTGATGAATATGTCTGCACCCATATCCCACCAATGAAAAGGGCTCAAAAGTAGGCTATAATACAGAAGTCCCAGGGTTTTCTTTTCTGTAGGTTAGAATGAGTCTGCCTAGCTAATTCTGATACTTTCATCATGGTAATTCACATGGAAGCAATTGCCTATGCAAAAAGAAAAGCTAATACAAAAAGAGCTTTTTTCCTCCACCTTTCATTACACTGACTTGCTGCTCTCCAAGAAACAATAGCCCTCCCCTAGAACAACAGCATATACCCTGTCTGATACTTCAGAGCATTTAGAGAAGCAGAAAACGGGTAACTCTTCAGCAGTTGAAAGGTTAGTGGGGGTCTGACGCGATATTCTTTAAACAAACACTGATTTGACTTTGCTGGCAAGAAACCTCTGTTATTTCACGATAAGCAAAAGAGCACAAAGATCCCACTTCTGGGTTTCAGCACATGCACAGGTCAAAGCCCGTGGCTGGCAGCTCTGCAATTCTGCTGTGCATGACTTAAAGGTATACTGAAATTAGGAGGGTTTACGTGGCTCCATAAGTTCTTTTCCTTCCTCTCCCAAGGGCAGAGTCACAGTTTTGCCTCAGCCTAACCATCAAATGTTGCAGTTGGGTGCAGTAAATGCCATACGGGGAGACATGGGGCCTGTTTATTTCAGTAGAAAGCATATTCCTCCTGGGCTGACTAAGTTAGCTAGGGAGAAATTGGGCATTGTGACCTGAAGAGAGTTCCTCAGTTGACAGCTCAGAGATGTCAGCCAGGGAGATGAGAAAGCGGAGCCTAGTTGATTGTTTCCTCCTCAATCACAGGGGAGAGTCCTTTAGCTCTTCCAGAAGGCAGAATTTCTGTTGTTGATACATCACAGCTGAAAACCTAGGTAGAGAAGGTGGTTGAATTATATATATATAGGGCAGGGTGCGGGGTGTGAATGGGAAAGAGTTACTTTACATGAGTCCTAAATGCCTTGAATACCTACCACACCTCCTTACCACCAAACTAGAGAATTTGTGCCTGCTGTTTGGTCAGGTACTGTGGGGAGCTCCTCAAGGCACTGGGAACACATGTGAAGTAACTCCTCCAAGCCCCCCTCCCATCTTCAAGCTGTTCAACACATATGCCTTCTTTCTCTTGCTATAGTTGCAGGAACCAGTGCAGTTATTACAGAGAAAGGTTCAGAAGAAGGTTCCAAAACTATTCCACTGGGCTAGAAAACCCGCCCCCTGTCAACTGGAAGCCCCCCCAATTTATACACCTTGCTGGGGCTTACATTCTCTCTTACCTTCAGAGAGCAACAAAGGGAGATCCAAGGGGAATGTGTGTGGTTTGTGAGGATTTTGGAACAGACACCCTCTTTATATTGAACATTTGTACAGAGCCTAGAATAATAAGGCTGAGGCATCTAGACACTACCACCGGGCTACAAAGAATAATAGGTAATTCATTTGTAATTACACACACACACACACACACACACAAGATGATTGGCAGAGCAACAATTCTGCTTTCAAATTACAGCTAACTTCTTAGATAAGATTAGAAAAATTATGGTTACACATTGGTTAATGTAGACATTACTTTAAATATTGCATGCTACAACAAACAATGTACACCTCTAATTAGAACAGAATTGCATTGCCAGTTTCAGCTGTGATCTGCCCACAAAGAATTTAAAGGCAATTGTTTGGTATGTTTTTTTCAGTTTGCCATAAAGCCAAGCAGGAAATAGCAGCACTGGTAACCAGTTCCAGCACTATATCTAAGTTTAATCAAAAGATACAAAATAAACCCATCCGTTTTCAATAATTATTAAAATATACTGTCTCAAGGCAAGAAGGCAACAGAGCTATTTAACCATTTTGGTTAGCAGTTCAAACCTGTCAAAAATCCAAAGTCTTTTAATTGATAGATTTTCAGAATGATGTAGGCAAAATTTCAGTACAGTAAAACCTCCATTTAACGGACTAATTCGGGCGAGGGGGTGTCCGTTAAATCAAAAAGTCCGTTATTTAATAATAAAAAAAACAACGAGCTGTCGGAGCAGCAGCCCGCCTGCCACAGGGTCGGGGCGGCAGCTACGCAGCCCGCCCGTTGCTGGGACCCAGGCGGCAGCCAGGAGCCATCAGCCAGCCTGCCCAGGTCCCGGCTGCTGGGACCCGGGCGTCAGCCGGGAACCGTCAGCCAGCCCGCCCGCTGGTGGGACCCAGCAGCCAGCCAGCACGCCCGCAGGTGGGAGCCGGGCGAGAGCCGGAAGCCAGCCCACCTGCTGCCTGGACCCGGGCGGCAGCCGGAAGCCGGCAGCCAGCCCGCGAGAAATGGATTTCGGATGCATCAGACTTGCTCAGAAATTTTGTCCGTTGCATCCGAAGTCCGTTAAATCGAGGTCCGTTAAATCGAGGGTTTACTGTAATAGGCATCATTGTGCCCATTACTCCTCGAACACTCCTCTGCAAATATACACTTTAGAAAGAGAAAATATAATCTTATTGATTTCTCTGGGCTTTAAAATGCAGTCATTTGAGATTATTTTGGGACAACATCTAGACTCTATGACCAGACAGCTGATCACTCTCTTCCTACGCTTCATTATTGATGCTGATTAGAGAAACAAATACTATCTTCCGTTAAAAAGATATGTATACACAGAATCAGTCTTTTGAGATTAAATTTCCTGTGGGAAATCATATGTTGCTATTAAAGAACTGGCCTCATTGTATCACTCCTGACTACTAAGACTGTGAAGAGTGTGCCAAAAAGTGGTTGAAAAAGGCCAGGGAGACTAACTGCTATATTTTAGAGTTAGGGAAACAGAAGTTATTGATGCAAAGCAAATGTCCTTTAGAACATAAGAATGGCCATATTGGATCAGACCAAAGGTCCAGCTAGCCTAGTATCCTGTCTTCCGACAGTGGCTAATGCCAGATGCTTCAGAGGGAATAAACAGAACAGGCAAGGATCAATTGATCCATTCCCTGTCGCTCATTTCCTGTTTCTGGCAAACAGAGGCTAAGGACACCGACCCTACCCATCCTGGCTAATAGCCATGGATGGACCTATCCTCCATGAAATTATCTAGTTCTTCTTTGAACCCTGTTATGAGCCTGGCCTTCACAACATCCTCTAGAAAAGAGTTCCACAGGTTGACTGTGTGTTGTGTGAAGAAATACTTCCTTTTGTTTGTTTTAAACTTGCTGCCTATTAATTTCATTGGGTGACCCCTAGTTCTTGCGTTATAGCCATTCTGTAATATTAAAAGGAGACAAGTCAAAGATTAAAACATGTGGTGTCTGATCCTCTGCTGACTTATGTAGTCATTTGCAAAGTGAATGTAAAACATTAATATTTCACTTGGAAGCCTTTTACATTCTGTTTCTGCAGGTGTCAGTGATGATGCCTGGTACAGAGTGGTGGAGAATCAGCCCACCATGTTTGCTCCCACAACAAGTAAAGACATTTTTAAATGTATTTTTTTTTAGAGTAAGAAACATTAAAAAGTTCCTTCTTAGCACATAAATATGTAATTATTTATTTAAAACAAATTAAATTGAAATACTGTGAACTTATTTATTGATTTAAGATGCCTTATCCTTGTACTTATAAAAGAGAATGACGCTGCATTAAAATTACCCTTTGGAAGGAGTATCAGAAAGTTAGACCCCACAAACTTGTAACTTGGTTACTTGAATTCTAGATGCTTCCTCCACCCCCATCCCCTCAACCCCTCCCGATTGCCATATTTCACTTTTGCAAAATCTTTAAGCAAACATTTCCCTTTTCCTCCTGTCAAGCCAACTAGTAACTTTGTTAGCAACCCTGCAGGACAGGAGATAACTATAGAGCTCTCTAATTGTTACGCTCTTGCAAGGGCTGAGCCTGATCATTCACTGAATTGTTGAGTTGATGGGATTCGTGTAGCTGGTTATAAATTGATAATCTAAATTAATTAATTCAAGCAGAAATCGATTTTGTAACTCCTTGAGAGCTTGTAATAATGCTTACCTCCTACCGCTAGCTGCATTCTCCGTTTCATAAAGCTGGTCGGAAACAGCTGGATTCAGGTGACCTGCTAGCTCATTAAATCTGTTACATGTTCCTTCTGGTAAATGATATTAAGCTGAAATGTCCTTGTGTTGATTTTTTTCCCTTTAATTTTATGACAGAAATAACCTAATTTGTAACACAAAATAACAATCTCCTTGGATTACTTTGCCTTGTTAAAATATTTTATGCATTTTTCATTTACACGAAGGTAATGGAAAAACACTTAAACTATCTGTTATTTAAACCACAAGAGATACGTTACTGAAAGTCTGATAGCTGCAAAAATGATTGCCTCTTCATAGTCTTTGCTTTATATCTGTAATAAAAGGCGGACAATTCAATTCATCGGTTAGTAAATAAAGTAAGATAGTTTTTATTTTATTTGCTCTGCATTGCTAGAACTAAAATCAGATTGCTTTTCAAATTCATTTAGAAATGGGACTCATTATTCTCCTTTCCTACTTCTAATGCAAAATGTCTAATGTCCATTTTGACTCTTATATTTTCTTCATCTAAAGCAGATATAACCTAATTCTAAATCTCAGATTAAAAGAATATGTTTCCTTCTCTGTTCTGCCTGTAAGTATTGAAAATGTGAGGGATGGAGATGCAGGTGTAAAATGTTGCATAACTTGAGGCAGAACATTTGCTTCTGGATCTGAGATGATTATAAACACTTGTTTCTCAAAACTCTGTGACTTCATCTTCCCCTGCCTAAATACATTTTAAGACAAACACAACCTAAATGCCATAACAACGTAGCTGGAATATGTATCACAGGGCAACAAGTGCTCATTCAGCATGTCTGTTGCTATGGCAAGAGCCAAAGCTTTACCAAATCCAGTGTAGTTGAGGACACACAGCTAACACAAGTCACTTTCTTCACTCAAAACATATATCATTTAAGGGAGAGAAAAACATAATATTGCCTTTTTATATAGTCCACATACCACTACGCTACAACCAACAAGCAATCAAACTCAAATGCTTAAAAATGCCCTTGACAGTTACAGACTACCTTACACAGTAGGCATCACTATAGAGCAAAAATTCTCTCAGGCTGATAACATGGTAACACCAGCCAAATAGATGATTATAAAAAATGTTGGTAGCAAGACATAGCTATTAAGATATTAGTAGCTAAAATCAGAATTATTAGCTTATTAAAATTAAAGATCCATATAAAGAAAAACCATCCTTTTAATTATCAAAAAGAAAAAAAACTATTGATTTTCAAGCTTCTGGCAATAACAAAGCACAGAAAACCATAATACATACTAAATAGGCCTTTCCTCTGAGATATATGCATGTCACAAATAGACCAATATATAACCCATATGCACAGGACCTTCATTAGAAAGTTTTTCAATATAATAATTTATAAAATAAAGATACTAAAATTGTAACTATATACATGTGTATGTATAGAATAATGCACACACACACAAGCAGGTATCACTATCTTATTTTACAAGCCTTACTTACACGGAACAGCGTTTGTTGACATGGACTGTCCTAACATCTCATAGTGTTTATAGGTGCACATAAATAAAAGATGCAGAATCGGGGCCGCAGACAATAAAATTAGTATAACATAAAAATAACTTATAATAAGATAAATACTGATGTTAGCCTCTCGGACCATGTCAAAATGAATGTATTACAGTTAACAGGGTGATGAAAGATCCAGTGATTTTTTCTATTCACTGAATACAGGGAAAATAATCCTTCTGTGTTGTTTTGCTCTAAAAATTAAAAATTAAAATTATAGCAGAAGTGTCACCTCACAGCCTATGATGTCGCTATCAATCCAGACTCGCTGGATAACTTTGTCTGATAGACACTGCTCTATGTTGGGGGAGGTGCAAAGCCACACTACCCCACGAGGGATTGTGTCCATAGTAGGCACAAATTCACAGGAGCACTTGGAGAATCTTTGAGAACAGTGCAGAATGATTTTCCCTTGGGGTCTAGACAACTCGGCTGACCAGTGACTCTGCTGACCAATGCAGGGGAAGGCAGGGCCAACGCTCTGCCTACTCTGCTGCCCGATTTGTGGTGGCTTCTGCTTCAGCCTGGGATAAGCAGGAGCACATAGGGATTACAACTGCTTGACTCCTGCCCAGGGCGAATAAAGAGAGAAATCTCCTTGGACTTTCCTGCCTTGTTCATCCGCCTCCCCCAGGGCCATTAATAATTCGGCCCTTGTTGTTTTGAAAGATGTTGCCATATAAGTGTTATCTATTCAGTAGCAGTTGGAGATTCTTCCTCCTGATGCAGTTGGTACCTACCATAGAAGAAATGCACAAAGCCCAAGAGAAAAAGGAGCCATACATAGTGTTTTCATTGAGATTTCTACTGGCTAACTCAGGAATTGTTACTAAGGATTCCTTGAGGAGGCCAATGGTACCTTAAAGTTCCTATGTGAATGACAAAGCTAATTCAAGGCACCTTGTGTGCTGATAGTTGATCCCAAATTTGAGGGGACTTAGTGATTGTACCATCTTGATCTCAGTCTTTCTTTAGTGAATTTTAGTTGGGACTCTTTTTTAAGAATGGATTTGCACATAGGGTGACCAGATATCCCAATTATTTGGTCTTTTTCTTATATAGGCTCCTATTACACCCCACTCCCATCCTGATTTTTCAGATTTGCTGTCTGGTCACCCTATTTACATATGGGATTTCTTTAAAATTAGTGCTTGCAAGCTATATACTGCCATTATACAGATTTGGATTAGTTCCCTTGGACATCATTATTTTGAGATAATCTAACTGTTATGATAGAGTTGAGTGAAGTTTAGTGGAAAGAAAAAAAACAAATGGCTGTTCTGAGAAGAAGAAAAACTCCACAAAACTTTGGTTGGCCTTGAGACAATATTAAGGCAGACTGCTTGCATCTGAGTTTATCTACCATATCTTAGGGAAGTGAGGTATGAATGACTATAAGACTAAAAAAATCAAACCAAAATATATCCCCATTATTTTGGGCCTGCTCCACAGCTAATGGAAGTCAATGGAAAGACTCCAGTTGATTTCAGTGGGCTCTGGATCAGACACTTTAACTGGAAGAGAAGAGTGCCTTGAATACTTTGTCACTCTCACCACTGGCACAGTTCCATTGGTGGCAGCAATATTACAAACAGTGGGATTTTGGGGATGGAGGGCGGGACTAGTACAAACACAGCCTATGTGAAAGGATGGCAATGTGGAGCCCCAGATTTTACCACAAAAATGGTCAAAAGACCAGAGAATATTATCATTTCTCAGCAGTGTTCCAGTATCACTGGTCTTAGTTGCACTGGAGCAAAGCTGCCAGCTATTTATCCAGCTAAAATAAATCTGGAATAACAGATGAGGTCTGGTGTCCACAAAGGAAGGAATTTTGAGTCCTTTCTACTTCCACTAGCCTGACTGATAGTTAATTTTTTTCTTTTCTGGCAGCATTCAAATACCCAACAGAGAAACGGACTACAACTTTTTAAATACAATTTCCCCTGTAAACATTCAGGAAATGTTAAGAAAAAGTATATGGATCCCCTGATTATATTTTTATTTAAAAAAGAAGCCCATGCATGTAGGGACATTCTTACAATTGAGATTATAAATTATTTAATTAATCACTTTCTGTTACTGGAAATATGTACAAGCAGAATAGCACATTCTGAGATTTGTATCTTTTTTAGGCTATAACAGGGTAGGCGGAAGATTGCAAAGTGAAGAGACTAGATAAGAGACTAGTTTGCTACAATTTCTTGAAGAGAATAGGCTCCTCTGCTGGTCCAGTGTTCTCCCCCCTTTAATACCACCACTACCTTTATGTTACTTGAAAATGAAATACACATATGCATCTGCTGCTGCCACACCCCTGCTGTTGCATGGTCTTTTCCATAGTTTAATTAGGCCATAGAGAGTCAAAGAGAAGTAGTCTCATTGTCCCTTCAGAGTTTTATTTCACAGACTGTCCCCTTCAAGGATTTTATTTCTGTCATGCAAAGCAGACATTCTCATATTGCTTAAACAGAGAAATGATTAATACATTGAGATTGCTATACGTCTAGCTAAAATGGCTCTTTTCAATGTAAACTACAACAGCTTTAGAAGATGGGCACTGACACTACAGCTGACAGTTTTTTAAGGTGTACCATTACTGAGTTCTGTAATACAGTGTGACCCATAATAATAGTAGCAGCACTCTGTTCATATTAATATCATAAATTCTCTAGACATAGATGATACTATCAATCATATATCAAATATGACCACAAAAATAGTATGAACTTAACACCTTTGGATTTATCCGGAAAAGAAAAATACCATCTAAATCACTTATGCTGATATCACAAAGTCTTTACTGAACTGCATTAACATATGAAGATTATAATATATTTTAATACAATAGGTATTTTTGACAGATTAATTAGTCTCTCCCTTGTGTTTAACTTGTGGTTAGTAAAGCTGTATTTTCTTTAACAATAAATGCTCTGTGTTCTGGTTCCCTAGCCCACAGAGCCTGGAATTTCCAAAATGTAGAATATACTCTAATACTATGTGTACATGTTTAATACACTAGTTTAAAACAACAGCACTAAGAGCATAATATTTTATAATATTAAAGTGTCACCTGCTAGTGTTACAATAGTTAAAGATCTACCAGCCATACAAATGTGTTGTGGGTTAGAATGGCATACTCAGCTCTGCAGCTATTTAAAATAAAATCTATTGTACACAAATACCAAATTGGGTTTGTGCTGGTTTGACATTATATATCTTTATAAGACCACCTATATTTTCCAGTAATATGCTCAGAGTGGAGGACTTTGGCATATTTAGAAGACTGAAGCAAAGCTGAGTTTAAAATATTGAAACCCCTAATTTGCCTCCTTCTTCTTCCCACATCCACTCTCTTCAAAATTAGAATTTCTAGACAGATCATGCAATCTGATTGTATGTTTGGACAATTAAATAAAAAAAAAAGCATAAAATGGCTGAGATGCCTAGGTTGCCAAAGCAACTACTTTGCATGGAAACGTGACTATTCTTTCTTCGTATAATCATTTTGGGCAAAATTCACTCAAGTGCAAAAGACTTACAAAAGGCCCTGTGCAGGGGTAGTCAATAGGCAAATCGTGGGCCAAATCCAGACACCTCTGAACAGATTCAAAAATCTTTTTATTTACTTATCATTATTGTTATTTTTTATTATTACAGTGTTTTCTCTGGAATCTGGACCTAGACCAAGAAATTTAGACCTTGAGAAAAATAATTGACTACTCTTAAGCCTTTAGGGACTCCACCTCACCAGAGAGTATCCTGAGAGCAGAACTAATGTGGTTCTCCTGGTGGGGATGGGGCCAATATTTGGGGAAATTTTTCATGGGGTATATAGAACCTGTTTGGTGTAAATAACCTCTTGGAAGGGCACTTCACACAGCACCATATAGGCAGATAACAGAGACTGGACAGAGGGCAGGACAGGAGCAAAGACAAAGAATGCAGACAATGAGCTGATGTGGAAAAACTCGACAGCTGTTCCGTGACCTCTAGGAGGGGATCATTCCATCCAGTCACTTGTACTGGGTGCCACTGGGATGAATACAAGTGGGTTAGTGAGTACAAGTTTCCTTCCTTAGACGTTTTTAAGGTCAGGCTTGACAAAGCCCTGACTGGGATGATTTAGTTGGGGATTGGTCCTGCTTTGAGCAGGCGTTTGGACTAGATGACCTCCAGAGGTTCCTTCCAACCCTGATATTCTATGAGGATTTGGCCTTTAAAGCGTTGGTTCTCTCCACAGGGGTAAATTTCAACTTTTTTGAATATCCATACTACCATGCAAGTGCATGATATGTAAATTATATATCATAATATCTTCTAAGAGCCAGATTATACCCCATATTCTTAGGTGGCTACGCAGTGGGGGGAAGAGAGTAAACAGCCTTTATAAGAGATGGTCAGAACTGGAGACAAATTGCTCCCACTTTGAATCAAGTACAAAGAATATAAAGGAAAACCCCCATGCCAAAAAAAAAGGGCAGAGTGGTATGGAGTAAGGAAAGGTATGTGAGGACTGTTCCTGAAATGGTGCTGAGGATTATAGTGTTGCCAACTCACATGAATTTATTATGAGTTTCACAATATTTCATGTTTTTCTTAACACCTCAGCTCCTTTAATGAAATGACTGCACAAGAATTTCAGCTCTTTTTTAAAAGGAAGTTTTTTGCTCTAAAAATTGCTAGGAAAATCTTGAAAACCTGACCCAAATGCAGGCTAAAGGGCCCAGAAACTAGAATACAAAGGAAACTCCCTACCTGGTAAAACAAATTATGATATTTTGTTTTATTCAACTCATGATTTCTGAACTCTTGGAATTTACAAAGTGGAGACGGTCCTCTCTCCATTATAAACAGTGGGTTCTGGGAGAAATTCCTCCAGAGTCAGAACCACTCTCTATGCAACCACTGAGCCCAGGTGGTTCCGCCCCTCCCAGGCCCATAGCTGTGGCCAAATGCCACAGTCTACTCCTACATAAACAGACTCCCTTTGACACAGATGACTTTAATAGCCTTTCTGTAGCATTACAGTGTATTGCATAATTAATTCAGGAATAAAGGATGCCTAAGTACAATCAGACACAACTGAGTATTCCCTTTGAAGCTGTTGCAGTCCATTTCGTCAATAACCCTTGGCTCAAAGGTTGCTATTGCTGCACATTAATACAAAAGACACAAATGGTTGCTTTGGATGTACATGGTATCTGTACTGTCAATGAACCTGTATTTTTAAGATTCTCTAAGAAACCAAATTCTTATTTTGTCTTCTCTTTTAAAGGAGACCCACAAAGCATTTTAAAAAAATTGAATGTGATCTTTTTGTTTCTTCATTCTGTATAAAGACGGCCTGAGTGCTCTCCCCTCCTCCCCCCCCCCCAAAAGGTGCTGATTTTTAGTTGGTTTGAGCCCTATTTGTTTTCTACCTTGAAAATATCCGGTATGTTAAGCTTGGTCTTCATTGGCTCAGCCGGAGCACCTGTTTGAAATCTCTTAGAACATATTCCTTGTGAGCATTCACACCTTACTCCAAAAGGTGAAGATGCTGAATCTTTAACGAAAACATTCGTTATCCAAAATGTTAATAAGTAAATTCAGTTAAATACATATTAACAAAAACCAAAGAGTTTCAAAAAAGACTAGAAATCCTTCCTCTACATTGCCAAACTTGACCTTCTCCCTTGTAATGTCAGCATTCTCCAGTCATCACATAATAATTTTAGGTTAGACAAAACCTGATTTTTCTTACATAAAAAAAATGAACAGAAAAGAAAAAAGCAATCATTCATCTTAGTGTCCTTCTTAAATATCATAAAGAAGCATAAAAAGTCACCACTGGCCCAATGTTTTTCCCTTTAAACTACTATTTAAAAAACAGAACAAAACTGCAGAGAGAAACACTTTGAAAATACATGCGTAAGGTCTGTTTCAACTTATAAAAGATTGGGAAATTCAGAGGTAAGGCCACCTATGGAAACAATACGCCTGGCAATTGTATACCTGGAAATTTTGGGGGTTGTGCTTATATAAACTAGATGCTTATCTTATTTGAGTTGATACATTCATCATTCACTCCCCTTGTCCAGTAGTTTTACAAAACTGCAGCCTGCATATATTTGGTACACAGATAAATTTGTAAGATTTCCTCTTATCTACATTTTTTTCAAGACAAAATCTATAGCCCCCATTTGAGAGAAATATGTTTTTAACAATAGGAACAAAATATGGAAAGTAGAGGAGCAGAAATACAAAATCTTTGAAATGAATATCATGTAACAGGAAGGACATGTAATAAAAAAAACCTGATTTTTTTAAATCACTAAAATAAATTACACAGTCTACTGAAAAAAATTCTCTTACTGAAATTTAGGGACATGGCTCTGACCTATTTTGATCTCTAATAATATAATATTTATAAAGAAAACAGCCCAGTGTCCTAGGCAGCAGAATGACATAGACTGGATCAGGAGGATCATAAGTTTTACTCAGAAGTGGTTCATCATGCCAGCTATGCTGATGACATATAGTATCCCGCTCTGATCCATGAATCATCAATATTCTTGTCTCCAAAATCATCCTCATTTATTGAACTCCCTTGATATGTTCAATGCTAAACAAAACAGAGGAAGACATGGTCTCTATCCATTCAGAATCTCTTATCCTGCAGGTGGATCTGTGCAGATGGACCTTTATTTTTACACAGAGCACCACTGAAATGCTCTGGTGGTACATGGACACAAAGACATGTCCAGAATCAGGTTCTAAATTAGACAGACAATAAATTTCAGACTCACACAATAATGTATTAGATGATGAGTTGTTAACAACATGGTACAGATATTTTTGTTTGTTTGCTTTGGGGATCTTCTGTACTTTTTAAATACATCTCTTTCATTTGTGTGGTGCACAAAGATGAAAGGAGAGAATTCCAATTGTAAAGAAAGAATCAAAGTTGGGAATCTTCAGGAGGAAGATTAAAAAATGGGCATTTGAGAGATGGTGTAGATGGGAAGAGAAAAGGCTGCAGAGGAAGTGTAGACTCCAGAGGAAATGAAGATTCTGGAAATGAGAGCAGAGATGAAGATGGCACAGTGTTAAGCAGTGCCTTAAAGAGGAGCATAATAAATCTGCAGTCGATGCAGAAAACGAGGGACATGGACTGATTAGTGAGTGAGTAACATGAATTTAGTGGCAGCATTTACTGGAGGCCACATTACCTGCACACAGCACCTGATCATACCAGGTGCTCAGCATCAACTCTTGTTAATTTCAGAGGCCCTTGAGAGCCCAGCGTAAGTCACCTTGCAGGATCAGGCCTCTAGATCAGATGTCACAATTACAGCCATTAACAGAAAAAATAAAGAGCAGATATTTGGTTACGGAGGAAAAAAATCTTTTAAACAACAATGAACATAGGTACTGGCATTCTTAAAAATCTAGTTTCAAGTCATCATATTTTAAAGAATGCATCTGAATTGTCCTAACAAACAGATCATTGGCAATTTTTAAAAAAATTAGTATCCCTTGGAATGACCAAAGATTGATTTGACTTGCCATTTTAGACCAACCCCCCCCATATATATTTGTTAGATACTATAACATTTTTGTCTATCTACCTGCTGCGTGATAAAGAGAGGAAATAAAGGTGGCGCTCATAAAGACAATGATAAAATTTCCTTCATTTAATAGGCAACACACTGATTACTGGCCACTGGAGTATTAGGTTGAATTGCACCACTGATGAATAGCCAAGGGACCCAGTTAACAAAATCAGTGCTTTTAAAGTCTTTAATGATCAGAGCAAAATGAATGAAAGCGTTTGTCAAGATTAGGATTGTCATTAGCAAATGCTAATTACATATTAGTTTAATAATTACCACATGATCATTTAAAAATTATTAAATTTTGTTACTTACTTTGAAGAATTGTCTGTTCTTTTTAACAAATGGTTAGAATTCACAATAGTGCTTTTCAAAAGCAAATTTCTAAAGCTTCTACTTTTTCCTGCACTATATGTAGTTCTTTAATAACAGAAGGCTTCTAAGGTTAGGTTTCTATTGCTAGATAGCTTTGTTTAGAATTTGTGGAAATACATCTCATTTCACTCCTTTAAAGATATACTCTACACTATCCTTTAAAGAAGTCACTACTGTGTAAAACCCACAAATAGCAGATTTTAATGACAACATCTCTACAAAAATAGCTATGCTATAAAAAGTATACTTCCTACAAAGATAGACTTGCTGATTAATTAACATATTTACAGTGATGATACTGTATCCTTCACAAATTTGTGGCCCCAAAACAGGCTTAAATAGAACTGCTCATCTTAGACATGTATCAAATATGTCTAACAGCTGTGCCATTTGTGGAGCACAGGAGTATATCAAAGAATTGATAGACTGCTTAATGATGATAACAACAACATATTTTTTTTTCTGGAGTCCAGTTTGATGCCACATATACTATCAGTGTGCAGCAATCACTAGCTTAAAAATGTAAAAGGCACTTTAGTTACTTCAAATGGAAATTTTCTTAGCCAGAATGAAATTTACCATTCCAACCAAAGCTATGACTAATACAGTATTTGGCTTCTTTTATCAGCTTACAGGGACAAAGTCCAAAAACTGCATAGATTTCCACTGTTCTACTTTTTAAGTTTTACATTTATGCAATGGGAAGAAACTCTAATACCATTCTTCTTTTTACAGGAGAGAGTAAAGAGGTGCACTTTCGAAACATGTCCAGTAGAGTGGCTTACTAAATAAACAAGTAACAAATGATGATTATATAACATATTTCCTTCTGAAGGCTCTCAGCATGCTTTCTTGTCTAGCCTCCAAATTCTGACTTGAAACAGACCCAAGAATACAGAAAGTGTAGTATAGTAGCAAACAGGCACCTCTGTGGGTGGTTGCCCTTAAAAACGTGCAATTGTCTGTGGCAACTAAATAATGTTACATGCTAGAGTTGCCAACCCTCCAGGATTGTCCTGGAGTCTCCAGGAATTAGGGATTAATCTTTAATTAAAGATTATGTCATGTGATAAAACCTCCAGGAATACATCCAACTAAAACTGGCAACCCTAGTTTTACATCAGTATTCAGAGTATTCTAATATTCCTTACTAAATACAGGTAACTTGAGAAACTTTGAAAAGGCAAAGATAATTTTTTAAAAGTAACCTCTGTAAATGTGCTCTAATTCCCAAGCACAAAATCAAGCACATGTGTATGTCTGCATAATTTCCACTATGGGTATGGCACAAAGACAGGGTGTACTCCAAGAAAAAGTGGGTATGCCATTGCCAAAGCAAAGCTCTGTGCATCCAGACTAATAAAATCAGTCCAAAGGTTTTGACAAGTACAGGAGTAACTTATTCCAGATCAGAACTCAGAGCTGCAATAAGGTTGACTGATTCCACAGAAAGCATGGGGGATTCATTTTAGATGCAGAGGAAGCAATTTATATAGGTGTGCTTGGGAAATCTTTACTAACTTGTTTTATTGCTGTAATTTTTTACTTTAGAATATATATATATATATCAATTGAAAAAGCTTCTGTGATGTAATCCTGTTTTATAACTTAACTCTGTAACTTCTTCTAAGTAACCTTAGATCCTTCGACACTGATACTAAACCCACATTAAAAATGATCTTGAGAAATATAGCTTCAATGTTTTGTTTTCAGGGAATTTTTATAAACCTCACATTTCAGAACAAGGCACTAATATAGAACATCTAACAGATTTCTATGTGAAAATAAATTTTTGACATATAATGTTAGCACTATGAGACATTTAACCCTTGAAAACCAATCTCAATCCTATTTTCTGTTAGTGATTTTGAACAAGAAATTTGTCTATGACTATGGTAATTTTTCCTTTGATAAGTTTGGTTTATTAAAAGTTTGGAACAAAAGAGTTTCCTAACTGAGGTGATCATTGATTTGCATTTTTAAAGGCAGTTTTTCTTTTTATGTACATTATCAGTGAGGTCACTGCAGGAAATAAACATTGCTGGAACTTGTATTGTGGCAATGAATAATCATGGTATGTATCTAAAACTTGTTTTTACACCTGTGTTTTTCCTTTTGTGTACAGTACATATTCAGATTATGGTTGTGTTCCCTCTTTGATAGCACATGCAGGGGTCTTTCATTTTTATTTTTGCACCTGCTTGACTTGTACTGTACTGAAATGAATTCCTATTGTACAAGTCAAGCAGGTACTATCCTGAAAAGAATAAGTAAATGTGGAATTAGAAGAAAAACATATTTAGAATATATGATATTAGCATATAATCGCACTACATATTGTAGGAATAAAATTTCTGATGAGCCAAATCTTGCCCCCCTCTGTGACCTTAGAGACCCATACCTGGGAAGAACTGGTGTGTTTCCTCTACATAAAATGGAGGTGATACAGATTTAGGGAGCTCACACTGAGATCCCACAGCCTAGATGTGTCACTGGGAGTTGTTGCTTCCCAGTGTGCAAATGGCTTTTGAGTGAAGTAAAGGGTTGTTGCTAAAGGGAAGGAACAGAAACTCTCCCCCACAAAAAGGGTCCAGTAGCAATGGGACCTACTGAGGATACAGTCATTGCTGGGAAATAAATGAACACAAATCATTAATATCTCAGTTATATTTTTGAATAAATAATGAGAATGCACTTTGTTAGAACCACCTTTATTTTAGATTAAGGAGTACCCAGGCAAGAGTGAGCAAAACTGAATGTTCATGAGAGATCACAGTGGGCTTCTCACAGTAGCCTCATGAGAAGGGTGCAAATATTTTAAATAGTACTATATTAAAGCACACTAGAGAACTTTTAGTGTCTGCCAGCAGAGTCTACATGGGTCAATTAGTGTGCTCACACCTTTTCAATTCAGATCTTTATTCTTGACAATGAAAAGTGCACCATTTTATACAATAAAACAGTTAAATCTAGACTGAATGGCTACACGTTATGTTTTGGCTGTCACCAGTTTGTCTTTGGCTTTGAAAGCTGTCTAGTATTTAACTTCTGTCTGAAGAAATCTGCCCCACTACTGGGGCAAGCAAGGACCAACTACTCACTGTCGATCTCTGTGCCACAATGAGTTTGTAGCTTCCGTTATAGGCCTCATATGTTAACTTTTCTTATACTACAATTCTTATTCTTTACCATGCCTGCACCGTGCACAAGTTAGTCTCTGCACCACAATGCCAGAGTTTTTTTCTTGATGAGATCTCTGACTTCACAGAGTTTCTACATCATTGTCCTTCCTGACTGCATGTTCTCACATAAAAATACAGTTATCATTACCTTACACTGACAGCTCTCTTCCTGCTTTGTACTGCTCTGCAGCATAGGAAGAACACAGAGAATCCTGGGATCCTAACAGAATTTAGGATTTTCCATCTGAGCTGTATACCTTTAGATGTAACCAGCCTTCAGCCTATGGTGTTACACCATCTGGGATTACTAAGTATCACAGACAGGGTTTGTATAAACTGGATATATAACTCCATGTAAACCATCAACATTAGAGGCGTGTAAATAACTGGAGTTCCTAGGTTGATGTCAATGATGCACCTCTGCCTTTCAAAGCTTTTCTTCTGAACAACTGCACATTCGCATTCCCATATACACAGTTACAGGACAGCCATGGTGAATCAGTTGGACACACAGGCAGTAAGGAAAAACACAGCTGAATTTGCTTTTAAATTGACCACAATAAGGCTTGCAGAAATTCAGATAGTGAAAAGTGTAAGATAAAATAGGGAGCCAATTTCTATATAAGTACCCATAATTAGATAACAGAATGCTTGAAATTCAAAGGTTACCGATAGACAGGCAGAGATTCAAACAGTACTGCAAGTGCATTTTTAACCAGGCTAAAAAAGACAAATTTTTACAGACCTCAGTTTTTAAAATGGCTTTTGTTTTTACATTGGTACAGTTATAGATAGGGTGGAATGTAGAACTTATTAGTATGCAAGGAATGGCATGTCCATTTGGCATAGCAAAAATTAAAAAGGGGGGGGGCATAGCAATAATTTGTGTGACAGTGAGTATGTATAAAGCACAGCCCTTAACGATGTTGTACTCATCTGATAAAATGTTTATTTGTGTGATAGTTTGGGTGGTTGATTTATATCAATATTTTCTTACATGTGGTATATTTACGGTCTTGATTCTTGAAATTGACACATTTTAGGATTTGTAGAGATGGTTATGGTTCGTGCATTACTTTTTGTTGCTCACAATACCATCTGATTGCTAAAGTAAGAGATGAACATTTCTGACACAGACGCAGATGGATTCATGTCTCTATACTCTTCTCCTCACAGATGTTTTTTGTCTGCTTTGATACATGTAAATAGGTTTTAAAACAACCACTGCAATCATTATCCAGACCATCAGCAGTCATCAAATATATCAGAAAGCAAACTAGTTAAATTAAAAATACATAAACACGAGGTTTTAGACAAGAACACTAATTATTCCAATACATAAAAGGTACCTACAGAATAGCGATCTTTCTGCTCTCTGCATGTAATGAAAGCAGAGTCCTATCTATATGGCATTTGCATTGATCCTATTGTGGCAATTGCCCAGTTGTTAGTATTTAAAACTTTCAACAATAGTTCAAAATGTTTGAACTTGTCAAGTTTGATTTTTTCTTGGTATATATATATATTTTTAAGAGGAAAAGATCTCAGTTTAGTGAATCCCAAAATTTTAAGTAATTTGATGTATCAGATCAGAAGACTACATGACACATACGTGACAGAATGCAGGTGTGGACGTCTGTCATAATAAAACCATTTAGGTTCAATATGAAAGCACAATGCACCGAAGGAGCTCCAGTGAACCTCAGCAAGAGATTACGTACAGACCTATTGGCAGAACATGGCAAGACAGAATGTCATATTTCATACTCAGCAGACATCTACAACAACTGATGCCTTGTAGTCAAAGACTGTTAAATTACCTGTGAAGGGTTACTGGCAGCCCTGAATGTTTTTCTCATTGTTTATTTAGTTCCAAAAGCTCTTGGTCTTTGTGCTGATTGCCCTAACTGACAGCACAGGAAATCTGGACTTTGTAAACAGGGCACTGCTGTATTGAATTACAGGTAACAAGTGTGTAATCAACCTGCTGGGGCTGAACCTTTGCAAAGAAATCTTCGGCATATGGACAGAAAGAATAGGTTTCAATATGGGGAAAAACAATTACATGAGCAGACTACAGTATAAAAAGAGTTTAATTTAAATCCTTTGTGCTTATTTCTTTTAACATATTTGTCTAAAGAAAATACCTTGAAAGGCAACTAAGTATTTTCTTTGTTGTTGTAATAATATTACTGACATTAAAGGTGATTATGATTCGAAGGGCTCTCGTTCATGCTGATAAAAACTATAATGGTTAAACAGTCATTAACTGCACTATGTGATATAAAATATCAGGAAACAATCTACAGGTACTTATTGTTAAAGAAAGTTTCATGAAGTGAAAGCCCAAAATAAACAGATAAAAAAGCAAAATAAGGTCACCCTTTCTAAAGTGTTAAAGAACAGGAAGAGAACCTTCACAAAAATGGGGGCTCGGTGAAATCTAATACTAAAATATTTCTGCATGGTAAGATATCATCATAAAGTTGAACAGCCTTTCCCTCCTCCCTCTCCCCACACTGAGACTGTAGATTTATGTGAGGTATTTAAAATGTGATTGTTAATTAAAAAGCATAAATAAAAATTCAGTGGCAATTAGTCAGCAAAATAACCCCATGCCAGACAACACACATTAGTACAAGAGAGGAAATCCTCCTTTTTATCAACATAGTCCTGTTCCATCGGCGTTTAGGGCCACTGTAGGCAATATCATTCAGTAGAAAAGAAAAGCCTAACACCAAGGGTTTCAAAATACATTAATATCAGGCACCTATTCCAAACATTGCTTATTAAAACAGATACTGTATGCTATCGTCTTATTATGCCCCAAAGGCCTGCTTTTGCAGTTTAAAATTATAAGAAAAACAACTGTTTCATTAGTGTACTCATTGATGATGATAATTTTAGACTACTCGTACTACCGGAATTTATGTTATATTAAAGCACCTGGGTGTCTACTGGTAATTTTATTCCTCTTAGACAAATGGTTTTGGGATCCTGGAGCTGTTTTTTGGGGGGTATATGTGAAAATTTTGATTGCATAATTTAAGCTGATAGCTAGATAGACAGACACACATTTATATAAGTGTACTAATATGGCCCTAATCACTGTAGTATTTGAATTCTTTGAAAGTTAAAGGTTCTTTTATATACAAATAAAATATACCCTTTTGGGCTAAAAATACCGTTGCATCTCAGTAATCAGGGCCCTAATACTACACAGGTAGATAGATATCCATAATTATTTTTAGACTACAAGCTTTTTGGAGCTTGATATGGCATCATCTTTGTTTTGAAAGCACTTTGCACATGGTGGACACTACCACAGTTTAAATAATAGATATTTGCAATTAGTTTAATTGAATGTATGGCATTACTGAAAATAGAATTCATGCACATTTTCAATAAGAATGTGCAAACAGAAATAAAGAAGTTATCACAGAAGGTAGACAATGCTCCATCTAATTCAGTGTCCTGACTCTGCCAACTTTCAGTATGAGATGCTTCAAAAAAGTTTCAAGGAACCCCATTATGGACAACTACAGAATAACAAGTCAAAAGAGGATATTTTTTCCTAATCAGAATCAGAGAGAGAGATAGTGTGTGTGTGTGTGTGTGTGTGTGTAAAGTTTAATATCTTTTTTTAACCATACTAAACTCCTAATCTCAACAATATCTTGTGATAGTACCACAGTTTAACTGTAGGTTTCATAAAAGATATTTTTATCAGTTTCAAATTTGTTGTCTTTCAATTTCATTGGATAGCTGCTTGTTCATGCATCATAAAAAGGGTCAGCTGGAACACAATTTACCTCTTTTTCACCATTCTTAAATGTATATACTTCTATCTAGGATGACCAGATGTCCCAATTTTATAGGGGCAGTCCTGACTTTTGGTTCTTTTTCTTATATAGGCTCCTATTCTTCCTCCCCCTCCATCCCAATTTTTCACATTTGATGTCTGTTAGTCCTCCTTCTATCACATGTACTCTTTGCGCATACATTTATAAGTAGAATTATTTTTATATGTAGGATTATTAAAAATGTATATGCATTGAATGGGAGGTCTCAATCCTGAAACCATAACTTTACGAATGTGCTTAACTCCACTGAAATCAATAAGAATACTGTTGTTTACTCACATGCTTAAAATTAAGTACATGCATAAATGTGTTCATGGTCAAGGTCTAAATAATTATTTTGACTACAAATAGCACAATAAACTTTAAAGTCAACTAAATAGGATGCATTTTGTTTTTTGACTAAAACACCAAGAATTCCAAGATATGGAGCCACAGTAGTTGATCTTGGGAATAAAAAAGCTACGACTCTAAGTAAATGTATTTAACCATTGAGGGTAATGAGAATTATAGTATAAGCTTATGAAAAATCACCTTTCTTTCTCTTTCAGACAAAAATAACTATAATAACCTTTCTTTTCCAGTATTATTTGTGATACCAAGGCGCTCTTAAGCTACATATTGCTATGCTTATAAGCAGTCTTTAACAATATTAAATGCGCAACTGTTGATATAAATATGGTTGGTGTATTGCTATATCAATTCTTCTTGAGGACAAATGCTGTTTATCTTGTCAGCTGGAAGAACACATTTTCACAGAAGACAGTTTGTATTTGATCACTTCCTGCATTGAGCACCTAACCTAGACACCCTATGGTGATATTTAAATTCAAACCCACAAAATATAGCCTGTTGTACTAGTACCACAGTGCACTGAGCCACTGTGGCAGCCAATACTGTACTCTAACTAGATTCACACTGATAATATATAGCTATAATTCTGCTTCAATTAAAAGCATATTTCAGCAAAAGCCCAGGATATGGTGGCTGCTCTATGCATTTTAATAACACAAGCCCAGAATTCTGCTTATGCTAAATGCATATTGCTAAAATGGAATCAGAAGTTTATTTCATCTAATGACTGATCATATTGGGACAAAACCCTGTAAAACCTAAATGCACATTCATGGCAGAAACCCAGAAAATGTTGGTAATCTATACATGCTGGATAAAAAAAGGTGGTAAGTCTATTTCACCTGACTTCTTATTGATGTTTTTACAACAAAAGAAACTTTCGTTATTTTCTCTGGGAAAGGAAAACTGAAAAAACAACTCTATATACAATACCAAACTTCAATACAAGCATTCAATTGGTTCTAAATATTACCATACTATGAACACAGTATTACATGACATTTGGGGCTACTGATGTCTTATTAATATACCCTGTACTTAAAAAAGATAAAATTGGAAATACAGAATTATTATTGCATTAAAATCACAAAAGTCCAAAATAATGTATTCATAATTTTTATATTAAAAAGTTTTGCTTTACATTTAGAAATAAGAGTTTGCTGAAGTACTGAACTATGTTTCCCCTTGGAATCTGTTACTTAAAAATGTATATGTGTATATATGTATATAAAAGTGCATAAGTGTATACAAATATGTATATGTATATATATTTCTGCAAATCTGAACACCTCAAGAGTATGACACATTCGTATTTAACAATATTAACACAATAAGGGAAGTTGGGTGTTGCAGTTTACTCCTGAAATCATGAGATGTTACTGTAATGGTCCAAAATGAGTAACAAATGCAATTTATGTTCAGAAGAATACAAATGTAATCTATGTTCAGAAGAACACACCCATTTTCACTTATTTGAGCTCCAGAATATAGAGCAAAGATGCTGAAAACATTTTCTCTGAATATAAAAACTATTCATCTGATAAATTAATTATATGAATGTTTTTACTTAATAATAATACCAACAAAAACACAGAAATAGAAATTACACTTCTTCGGTATAGTTATCTGTTTCAAAAATTACCCGAAGGTACAATATTAAAAGGTTACGGGTTTTATTATGTTTAGGAAAGAATTAAGATTCTAACCACATCACTTCTTGTAGTTTTATATTGATGTTACTCCACTGGCTTCATTAGAGATACTTTTGATAGCAGAATAAGGATCAAAGCTGCAGAGCGGAAGCAGCAATGTTAGGGGAAAACCATTTAGAGAGTGTCATTGTCTCACTGGAAATCTTGAACACTGGGCTGTTTTAAGCACTGCAATGATACAAGTAAGTAGACCATAATTTGCAGTTTGCTTTTGCAATCTTATGTCTCTTTTCAAAAAGTGTATTTTCATCAATGTTTTAAATTAGGAGTACAATATATTGGGAGTATTTCTCTTCCACTGAGAAAATAACTCACTCAAGGAATCTAGTCTTTCTTGACAGCTTGGAAGCTGGACCAGGAAACCACTTATAATTATCACTGGATTAACTGGAAAAATTGCTATTGGCACAGTTTTGCTACAGTGCTTTAAACAACGCAAAAATTTGAATATACTTTAAACACATTTGTAAAAGAAATAAACTAACCGTGAATCGATAACAACTCCAACATAGGGTGCTTTTTAGGTGAGTTAAAATTGAAGGTAAAATATAAAGGGTTGCATAAGAAACAGTGTTTTGCCATCACCTGAAGTACTGGTATAGAGCTTGATCCTCCAAAGGAAAATTGTGCTACCTGATTAATTTTAAAAAAGTATAAATTAGTCTTTTGTAACAGTAAAAGCCATAAGACAGTACTTTTGCTGTTTGTTTAAACGGAAGGCACATCCACTCTTCTACAGGAACACAGCAGCCTGTATCACACCGTTTTTCACTGCCTCTGCCAAAATAAGGCTCAGAAGAAGTTACTCATAAAGAAATCAGCTAGGCCAATGTAATTTTAATACAAGTAAACTCATTATGACAGTGATCCAATCAATATGGCCATTAGGAATTTTGAAATGACTTAGGCACTACAGACTAAGGCCTTGACTCCATGCCATACATGGAAATAATCTATAGGCACCTTTATTCCAATATAATTATGTCCACACTAGGTTAAGAACTATTTAGAAAAGCTGGACATGCACAAGTCCATGAGTCTAGATCTAATGTATCCGAGGGTGCTGAGGGAGTTGGCTGATGTGATTGCAGAGCCTTGGCCATTATCTTTGAAAACTCATGGCCTGGACGATTGGAAAACAGCAAATATAGTGCCTATCTTTAAAAAAGAGAAGAAGGAGAATCCAGGGAACTAGAGCCTCACCTCAGTTCCTGGAAAAATCATGGAGCAGATTTTGAAGCACTTGGAGGAGAGGAAGGTGATCAGGAACAGTCAACGTGGATTCACCAAGGGAAAATCATGCCTGACCAACCTGATTGCCTTCTATGATGAGATAACTGGCTCTGTGGATATGGGGAAAGTGGTGGACATGATATATCTTGACTTTAGCAAAGCTTGCCTGAAAGTTTAAAAAGTATGGATTCGATGAATGGGCTATAAGGTGGATAGAAAGCTGGCTAGATTGTCGGGTTCAGTGGGTAGTGATCAAGGACTCAATGTTTAGTTGGCAGCCAGTATCAACTGGAGTGCCCCAGATGTCTGTTCTGGGACCAGTTTTGTTCAACATCTTCACTAGTGATCTGGATGATGGGATGGATTGCTCAGCAAGTTCATGGATGACACTAAGCTAGGGGGAGAGATAGATTCCCTGGAGGATAGGGATAGGGTTCAGAGTGACTTAGAAAAATTGGAGTCCTGCACTTAGGATGGAAGAATCCCATGCACTGCTACAGGCTGGAGACCGACTGGCTAAGCAGTAGTTCTGCAGAAAAGGACCTGAGAATTATAGTGGATGAGAAGTTGGATATAAGTCAACAGTGTTCCTTTGTTGCCAAAAAGACTAAAGGCTTACTGGGCTGCATTAGTAGGAGCATTGCCAGTAGATTGAGGGAAATGATTATTTCCCTCTATTCGGAACTGGTGAGATCATATCTGGAGTATTGCATCAGTTTTGGACCCATCACTACAGAAAGGATGTGGATAAATTGGAGAAAGTCCAGCGCAGGGCAATTAAAATGATTAGGGGGCTGGAGTACATGATTTATGAGGAGAGGATAAGGGAACTTGAGTTATTTAGTTTGCAGAATAAGAGTGTGTGGTGGAGAATTTAATAGCAGTCTTTTACTTCCTAAGGAGGCGGGGGGGGGGGGGGTCCTAAAGAGGATGGAGCTAGGCTGTTCTCAGTGGTGGTAGATGACAAAACAAGGAGCAATGGTCATATGTTGCGGTGGGGGAGGTCTAGGTTGGATATTAGGAAAAACTTTCACTAGGAGGCTAGTGAAGCACTGGAATGTGTTACCAAGGGAGGTGGTGGAATCTCCATTCTAAGAGGTTTTTAAGGTCTAGCTTGACAAAGTTCTGGCTGTGATGATTTAGTTCGGATTGGTCCTGCTTTGAGCAGAGGGTTGGACTAGACGACCTTCTGAGGTCTCTTTCAGACCTAATTTTCCATGATTCTATGAGTATTAAAAATTGTACAAGCAACAAAGAGTCCTGTGGCACCTTAAAGACTAACAAAAGTATTGAAGCATAAGCTTTTGTGGGCTAGTACCCACTTCGTCGGACGCATGCAGTAGAAGTATGAAAGCTTATGCTTCAATACTTTTGTTAGTCTTTAAGGTGCCACAGGACTCTTTGTCGGTTTTGCAAATCCAGACTAACATGGCTACCTCTCTAAAAATTGTACGGTAATATCACTACCATACTAATCTAATTTCTTTCCAGGTTCCAGAAAATAGAGACACCAAGTTTGAGACTGACTTCCTCATTCAACATGTTACTCCTAACATACCGCTGATGCCTGATCATTCGTTTTGTTCAAAAAAAGTATAAGCATTGATTTGGTCAGAATAAAGAAAAGACCAAATAGTTATGGAAAACACAATGATCACACACAAACTTTTGTTGAACCTGATGTATTGCAGTGATTTGCTGAAAACAATATAAATTAATCTATGCAAAATGAGTAGCAGCACAGGAGTCATGACATGCAATGACTTCATAACCAGTGACACACAAAGTCATCTACAATGCTCTGAAGGAGGTTTATGGACCTTGTTACACAGGTTCTGTCCCACTGAAAGACAGAAGTAATACCGATTACTGACCAAACTGAGATCCTGCAACAGTACAATGAAAATATGGACAAATTTGATAGATAGGTTGCCTAACATCACTGATGATTAAGTGACAGGACGTAGCAATAAAGCAATATGTCAATGAAAAAATGAATGAGATTATTACACTTGAAGCTAATACACTGATTAGCTCAGAGGAGAGTAATTTATTTCTAATGGTATACTGTCAGGAATCTACAACGATAGGGACTGTTGTGTACATCCATTTGCTTCGTGAGGCAGTTTAGTGAGACTGTATAGTCTTGGAGAATCTCAAAGATGCAACCAGTTACCTTATGCAAACACAAAGTGGAACAGCATGAGAGCAGTAGCTATGAGGCCCACTCTCTAATGCCAGGAGTATTCTAGCTAGATGCTTTCTTAATTGCTTCTTGCTATTGTTACAAAGAATTCACTTCTGAAAATAGTGAGGATTTAAAGCACAGAGAAGCGCTGTTGGCATAGCATGTCAAATGTAGAAAAAAATATAAAGAACAGAACATGGATCTCTATCCAGTCTTTATTGAGCTGACAAATGCAATTGAAATAGTCTCAGCAGACCTGGATTATGGAAAGTGCTGCCCAAGATCAGATGTCTGGAAACTACATTAAAATTGTTGGTCAACTACATAATGGTATGCTGGGCAGAGTGTTTGTGGATGATGCTTTTTCTGAAGCATTCAATATTACCAATGAGGTTGAACACAGACGTGTTTGCACACCAAATCTCTAAGGCATTACCTTTGCTGCTGTAATTGATTATCACAAAACGTCTGAACATGAGCATTCTCAGCAATGTTTATATATCTAAAGGCCTCTAACTTGAGTAGATCTGTGACTAACTGAGATTGTTTCTTACTTATGCTTATTGAAAGTCAAGAGGATCTCTAAGTTTATCATCAATACAAGCACACTATGCTGGTGAGGTAGGTATGTAGCCTGCACTTGCAAAAGTAAGCGGTGCTACATTCTGCTGAATTGTTTCCCAGATTCCAATGACCTGCTGTTGAATGTTGCTTTTATTGATTGTGTAGCTCATGCTCACCTCATAATATTCTCTTAGCGCTATCACATGATCATGCTGTGCACCAAACTAAAAACTGACTTGTATTTGTCATGTTAACTTCTCTCTGGCTGAGAAGCCTGAATATAGTACTTCCTCCATGCTTAAATGTTGACAGATTTCCTCTGTTCAACTTCAGGTTCATCATGCATACTAAAGTGAAGTATAATGTTACCAGGTGATAAGTGTTTAAATATGGCAAATAAAATTGTGTTGAGACCATGCTAATTAAAGCACAGCTCAGTTAGGCAGGACATGTTGTTTGGATGAATGACAATATAACTCTCATGTGTATTCTGTGCATCCAGAACAGACTTGGCAAGCATTCACAAGGTGGGCAGAGAAATTGCTTCAAGGACATATTTAACAGCTCAACATGAAGGTATGCGGCAAAGGCATGAATAAGTAAGAGATGATTATGGCAGATCCGTCTGGATGGTTTCAATGAGGAACGGGTAAATCTGAAATGCAACACTGAAATGTGGCAAGAAAAGAGGTGCTAAGGAAGGAAAATGCACAGGGGCTCTCCCAACAACCAAGTAACCAAAACAAGGCATTGGTTTATATAGGCTATAAGACCAGTACCACACAGATTGCATAACCACAGTAACAAATGATACCTGACTAGTCAACTTCAAGAACAAAAGAACTTCAAGAACTTCAAAAACAAAATATTAATGCATTGTGGATGGAATCAGTGGAAAGACGTGTGGAGTAAGATACTACTCAGTGTGAGAAAGGGTGGCAGTCTCTGGCCCTTAGTGCTGCCTGGAGCATAAGCTCTAGTTTAAAGCCAGTCTTGGTGGAAAGTTTAGGAAAATGTTGTGCACTGCTGTTTGATGCCTCTGCACTGTCTACTTGCTGACTTTTGCCTCAAAACTCTTCGCCTTTCAGTGGTGCTCTCTGTAGGTTCCAGGTCAAGTGCTCTGAGATGAAAGGTGCTAGATTGATATTAATTATTATGATTATAAAACTGTTCTTTTGGTCTAATTCTCCCTCAAGTCCCACTTCAACAGTTTACTTAACTGTTTTATTTATCATTTAAAATATTTATGTTCCTTTTTTTTCAGGCAGTGAGAAGAGAAGAGAGGATTGTTGATCATGAGATGAAGGTTTGTCATGGAATGCATCTATGATTGCTTCATTATGTTGGAATCAAACATCCTAATAAATATCTATTTACTAAAGTTTACATTTAATTTAAAAAGTATATTATGTTCTAAGGGTAAGCTTTTTCCACCCTTTCTCACATTAAGTAGTACAGTACTGGATTCCATTACATCAAAATGTACTTTATCCAACTCATTGACCCTGTCACTAATAGACACGCTCAAATAATCACATTCAAGGCTTTTCCCCTCAATTTTTAAAATCAAAATGTTGGGCCTGATTCTCTTCTCATTTCTGGCAGTTTTACAATGGCCTAACCTGACTGACATCAGCAGAATTCATAGGTGCTGATTTCTAGTTTGCCCAAGGGATGCTCTACCCCTTCTCCACCCTGAGACACTGCACCCACATCACCCCTCCCGCAAGACCCTGCCCTTGCTCCGCCTCTTCTGACCCCTGCTCCACCCCCTCCCTGAGGCCACTGCCTGTCTGCTGCTCTCAGTCCTTCCGCAACACCCCCCCCCCAAGCTGCCAAACATCTGCTTGGCAGTGCCCCCATTGGGGTGCCACCAAACAGCTGATTGGCACATTGTCACCAAACAACTGTGGCTGGTGGGTGCTGAGCACCCACTATTTTTTTTCCCATGGGTGCTCCAGCCCCAGAGGACCCACGGAGTCGGTGCATATGGTGGAGTTACTCCTGACTTATACTGATAAAATAAGAGGGACGAGGTGGGTGAGGTAATATATTTTATTGGACCAACTTCTGCTGGTGAGAGAGACGAGCTTTCAAGCTACACAGAGATCTTCCTCAGGTCTGGGAAAGGTACTAAGACTGTCACAGTTCTGTGAAGCATGTCCATCTCGAAAGCGTGTCTCTCTCACCAACAGAAGCTGGTCCAACAAAAGATGTTACCTCACCCACCATGTCTTCTAATATCCTGGAACCAGCACGGTTACAACAACACTGCATGGTAAAAGAAGAATCAGATACAAGATTTTTTTCAAGACATATGTCTAATATTTAGGGAGAGTCCTTAACATAAAAGAACTAAGCAATGATTTAGTTGGTTTCCTAAACAAAGCTAGAATAACGGTGTTAAAATTATAACCTGGCCAGTCATCCTACGTTTTTTGGTCTCATTTAGCAGTTCTGCATAAAAATGGTAAATTGTCTAATTCTTATTTTAGACATTGATTTAAATATTGATTTAACACTAAACAAAAAGAAATGAAAACCTAAAGGCAAAACCAATGTTTTTCTTGAGTTTACAATATACTCAGGAGAGGGTTTGTTTAAAATATTATTCACAGTAAATATTGGCAAAATAATATACCTGTTAATGATCAAACATAGAAGAAAATATAGGTACACTTTTACAGTACATAAACTCAAGAGACAACTAGACTGGCATGACGATTTAAAAAAATCATAGATCTAAAGTGGTAAGTTAATTAAAGGCACAGTATTTTATGGGGTTTTGCTGGTAGAATTTTAAAAAAAATTTTTTACCTATTAAAATTAAAGAGATCAGTACTCAACCATACTGAGTTAACACTTGGCACTGCTCAGGAGGTGGTTGGAGAAGGTAGCTCTAGGCTACAACATAGTTAAGGACATCCTCCAGGCTGCTCATGTGAAGGCTACCAAGGAGCCAATGAGTGTGGTGGATGAAGTTCTATTGGAGAGCTGTGCCCTCTGCCTGGTCCCCCCAGCCCTCAGTATGCCCTCAGAGCTGGGGAAAGGGATACATAAGCGGGAGACATAGGTGACATAGAGCTGGCTATGCCAGATTTACACTATCTCAAGATTCACTTAGACAGGGGAGATCTTGGTTGTCACTTTAGGACAGCTTTCTGTCTGTTTCGTGCCAAGCAGTTGAAGCTACGAGAGTGGAAGATTGTGCTCATCTGTTCTAATCCATACTCTGTGCTGCTCTTCTGTGCACAGGCTGATAGGAGGGGAAGTGGTCATAGCAAGCCTATCCCTACTGCCCGTGTAAGCTGCAAGGCCATGCTTCATGTTACTACTCAGAGCACCAGGAAAGAATGATGGCTAATGGGCTAGCACATGTACCATATACCTGTATGGTCTACAGGTTATTCACTCATCAAGTCAGCTACAACATACCTCTTATTAAAATAAACACTACACCGTTTACAAAAGACAGCAGCATCACTATTGCGAAATGCTGTCTTTTCGACCAATATGCTGGAATAATAAATGTAAGTAGCAGGTTGGACATAACACAAGGAATGGAGAGAACTGGATTCTAGGCCTAGTTCTTCCATTAACCTGCTGTGTTATGAGAATAATGAAGGTGGGTTTTTTTAGTTTTTTTTTTTTTAAATAAGAAATGCTGCTACCAAGTAGCAAGTGGTAGTCAGAGGAGCATTCTGCTTCTTTGCACAAAAACACAAGCATGCTTTCCAGAGTGTATGCCTTTCGAGTCTCATCTGAGTCTTATTAAATAGGGCAATGGGTATCCTACAGCAACAGATGCAAAACCCAGCATATCTGCTTACTCTCACCATACTGGTAAGGGTGGGATTTCTCTCTATTGCTTGAGGAAAGAAGGAACTGTCTCTTCATGATAAAAGATCAAATATCCTATTTCTTAACTTTAAAAATACAGTGTGCCACATGAGAGGGAAATGGCTTTGTGTATGGAGAACCAGGAACATTGACTCCTGAGTCTTTCACAGTGTTCCTGTATGAATCCAAAAAGTCATTTGCCTCTCTGCCCTTCAGTTTCCAGTCTATAAAAAAGGGATAGTAGTTCACAGATCCCTACTTCATCGGGTGTTGTGAGATACTTAAATACAAACTCAGCACCACAGAAAAGCTAATAAAACAAAAACAAAAGACAAGAGAAAACCTGCTTATTAGAGATATTGAGAAATATATTATGATTTTGTAGTTACAATCTTAATATTTAAAAGTACAATTTTTGTCACCCCCCTACCTCCCTCAAATAGTCAATGCATGAAATCCTAGTATTTGGATTTTCACTAATATCTCCCATACCTGGTTAGCAATGAGGTAGCTTTTAAACAGGCAATTTATGACACTCCCTTTCACTGATTATAATTAAACATCAAATGTATTACACATGACTATCTGTTCTGTATCTGGAAATGTGTAACTAAAACAAAAATCTCTTCCTTGATGCAGTGTGGGAAGATAACAACATGAAGAAATTACTTGTAATTCAAATAAATTGCATTAAACTTAATACAAATAATAAAAAAAAACCCAGCAGTTTCCTAAATATACACAATAGAACCTTCACAGAATCTACTGTCATACCTCACTACTTTCAGTAATCAAAAGTCCACACACAGTACCATTTACCAAAGGACCCTCATTCACATCCCTTGCAGAATTATCTAATCTTTTGATTTCTAATAAGTGTCACTGATCCAGAATTATAGAATTTTGCTATAAACACCTACACACGCTCACTTATATACATAGATTGTGGCGGCACTAGTTGTGATGCCATTAGTTGACTCTCATTTTGCACTTAAAGCAGGGATTCAGCCTCGTTTCATGAAAAATACAGCATATCCTCCAAAAAAATACAGACAATTATTCACCAAATACAGAATGATTTTTCTGAGAATTTACAAGTAAATCTGTTAGTTTAAAATATATTTAAAACTGGTAACCTAAGAAATTTAGCATTTGTGTCGGTCTTTTCTTTGTCCTGATTGCTCTTATTAAGTCGATAACAATATTTCAAACTTTTTATAGAATTAAAATTAACTGAAATCTTGTGCATAGACTAACTGAAAAAATTCGGTTGTGATTAAGATAAGTTAGCAATTGTTGTATATAATAGTTGTGATAATTTAGGTAATAGACAAACTCATGTCAACAGCTTGGGCAACTCTTGGGGCAAGTCTACACTTTAAACTGGGTATGTAAATCCGAGCTAAAGGAGTGTGTTAAAAATAGTTTGTCTGTGGCAGTCCAAGCAATGCAACGGACATACTCTTGGATAGGTACATACTTGGGGTGGTTAGCCCCACTGCCCTCCTGGGCCACTTGTACTGTCATGGCTACATTCATTAGCACACTAGGTCATTCAGAGCTAGCACGGTTAGGTCTCCTCAAACTGGGGATTACACCACCAGATTGAAATGCAGATGGACTCTTAATGGTGCCATTGTGACATAAAAGATCATTCCTATTTGGTAACCCTTTAAGGAAGAATTCAAAACCCAAGGAACCTCTCTGAGAAATAACTGCTATTCTCCCTGATAAGATTGATAAGATATATCTCACAGATGCACAGACACACACACCTCTCAGTTTTTCTGTACACCTTGTGTATATTCCCAGCCTAAAATACTATCTTTGTTAAAATGGGTGCTGTAAATAAGAGTGAAAATATAAACTTGACATGGATATGTTGCTGTGTACAATTTATGAGCCCATTTCTGCCAACATTATTATCCACAGTGCTTGCAATCCTGAGTAGTTATATTGAAATCAAATGTATAGGTTAGTGAGTTTTGGAGATCAGGTCATAGCTCTGTAAGACTAAAATTAGGACCATTATCTTCCAATGTATAGATTGCATCTACAACTAAAACCAAAACAATAAAATTCCACTATAATCACTTGAAGTTTCATTTTTCTTGACATGCAAAAAGAAAATCTGGTGTATGCAGAACCAAAGCCCAAATCTTTGACCTTTTCCCCAATTTCTCTGAAAGAACTGGGAGCAGGAAGAGAGTTTTGATTATGGAGATTAAAAATTCAATCTTCTTTGCACTCAAAAGCCATTTGAAATTTCACCATATTTTACTTAATGTCACGTGAGCAATAGGAATTCTCTCTGTAATTTGTTGTTCAATGAGAGCTTACCAAAAATTCCCCAACCTCTCTCCATTCTATTCAAACATATATCAGCATAACACAGAGCAGAAGCTATGCTAGTGGGACCCAGAGCTGCAGGCACTGGTTTCGGAGAGTCATGATGGCAGAAGGCACCTGCCACGCACTCTTGCCCAGGAAGCTGAGAGCTGGCTAATGGATGCTTAAAAGTTGGCCAAAGCCTTGGGAGAATGCATTGATTCAGTACATCCCCTTCCATCTTCTATTCATAGTCTCCCATGGTATCCAAATAGCAATTTAAAGCTGCCCTATCTGAGTAGAACTTTGGGCAGCACACACATCACCTGGCCTCCCCATAGGTCAAATCCCCTCTGGATTGCAGCTGCTCCTCTACCACAGCAGTAAGACAAGACCACACATTAACTTCTCTCAACTGCTTTTGTATAGGTTTTAGGAGACCAGAAAGGGGGGGCCTAAAATACAAAATGATGCAATAACTTCTGCACCATTCATTCTCTTGACAAATTTTGGTGGGATTCTTTGTTTGTTCATTCTTGTGAATAGTGCCTTCAGACCTAAAGAAACACACATAAATTAGACAATCTGTTGTAAATGTATAATTTAAAAACTCTATACTTTAAAGATAAGTGTATACAATTATTTATAGCACAGCTATGGTAGAAAAGTGAGCAAGGTGCTTCCTGTTTGTATTTTTCCTGACAGCTTTATTGACAAAAATGAACATTTAGTACTTTTCACTCTTCCTAGCCTTACAGCACCAACACAGCCTGGTTTTATTCTAGCTCACTTGACATTGAAAGACTTGTTATCTAAGGGCCAGATCAACCCTTTTGATCCACGAGGGGGCAAAATGAGTCAGCTGCCTCCATAGCAGTGTATCCCTGGATCCCATAGCACAGACCATTCAAAGAGCTCTCTGTGGGTCCAGTGGAGGGGAAAGCAGTGTCTAGCCTAAGGGCTTGTCTTCACTTGAGCCGGCAGGGATCGATCTTTTGGTGATCGATTTATCGTGTCTCGTTAAGATGCGATAAATCGACCACCAGCGGCTCCCCCATCGACTCCAGAAGTCCAGCTCGTGAAGAGGCGCAAGCTGGAGTCGACGGGGGACCGCGCCGCCGACCGCCACCGCTGTGAGGATGGGAGGTAAGTCGGCTGTAGAGACGTCAATTTCAGCTACGTTATTAACGTAGCTGAAATTGCGTATCTACAGTCGATTTCCCTCCCCTAGTGGAGACCAGCCCTAAGATTTATGCATTGTGTTAAAGACGGATTAGGTAAATCATCTTCTGACGTCATAATACTGAGGGTTACAAAATCAAGGTACATCACTTATAAACAAACAAAAATATAAACGTATTGAGGATTCAGTGCATCCAGGGGTTGATAATGTGCTGTGGAGTCAAATTAGGGATATTTTCCCCTTACATTGCTGCTTTCTGGATTGACTCTGGATACAGGACTTTTATAACAGGGATCTAGGTGTCAAAACGATCATTTAAGGATGTTCAAAGAGTATTTAGTGTTCAAATGAGAATATACCATAGGTGCCTCCTTTTAGGGACTGATATTTGAAAATTGGGCCTTTAATCATCAAGGATCAAATTCTAGCTGCAATTAATTTTTCCACAAGCAGGTGTTTTTGCCCATGTTCTGTTTTGCAAGCTGCTGACATGCATTACTGCTTCCAGGAGTAGGGGAAATCTTAGCCCTGATCTACATTATGAGGTTAGACAGAATTTAGCCGCATTAGGTCAATTTTATAATCAATGTGTTCACACAACCAACCCCACTCCAACTACCTAGAGGGCTCTTAAAATTGACTGCTGTACTCCTCCCCGGCGAGGGGAGTATTGCTAAAAAGCTGAAAGTAGCACTGAAAGCCTTTGCAGAAGGTTTCTGGGTAGGGCTGCCTTATTCCATCCTCCATGGTAGGACACTTTACTATGCCAAGCCAAAGCAAGTAGTCTGGAATCATTGCAGCACAAAGCATGGCAGCGAATGGTGATGGGTTTTGGTTGCATTCAAGCAACATTCGGTCTTTATCTGTCTGTGCCAGCCCCAGGAGAGTGATATCATTTGTGGTCACCTGGATGAAATAGAGGAATTTTTGTAAGGGAACAGTCAACAGAGCCTGTTCATGCTGGGGCTAAAAGGGACCATCCCTGATAACAGCCACGTGATGGGAAGAGGGGTGAAGGGATCATCCCAGAGAACTGCCATGTGGTGGGGTGTGGGGAGGGTTGTGCTGCACCTCTACCCGACAACTGCAGCCCCTCCTTTTAAACAGCCAACCCAACCGGCATTGTTTGCTACAGGAAAGGAGGGTGCTGAAGTTTGAAACCATTCCCTCATGTTATGAAGGTGGAAGAAGCCAACCCCGCATACTGTTTGGCTTACCTTGGCTCCCTGGAAACCAAATTCTGTTGCCCAGCCATGTGTGATGTCTCACCATAATGGCAGGCACACAATATAAGAGGCAAAACGAGACCTTGTACCTAAAGCATATGTGCTGTCTGCTGTGAATTGCTTGATTCACTGTAAAAGAGTCTCCCTTATCCTCTCAGAAATGTATCTTCTTAAATTCTACTTTCCCTTTTTATCTCCCCCTTCCCCCCGCAGGTGCAAATGTTTCTACGCTCCCCCTATCATCTCCATCCCAGAGGTTATTGCAGATTAGTGTCAGGTGCTCTAATTGGCTTCAGGTGCCTTAATTGGCTCCAGGTGCTCCAACCAACTTCTAGCAAACTTTCTTCCCTCTACAGGGAATAAGGCTCCCCTCTAACACTCTCCTGTTGCATCACACTACCCACAGTGCACTGCTCTGTGAGTTGATGCTAGCAACAGTAATGAGGATGCACTCTGCCCACTTAATGTGCCTAGTGGGGACACGCACAATCGACTGTATAAAATCGCTTTCTAAAAAATGACTTCTATACAATCAACCTAATTTTGTAGTGTAGACATACCCTTATGAATGTCTACATACAAACAATTTGTTTACAGCAACTGGGGTTTGAATCCACCCTGCACTATCCCGCCACAGATCGTGTGGACCCTGCTGACACACATTAGCAGTTCATTAGAGAGCTTTGATCTAATTTCTTTGAAATGGGAGTAGTGATGAACATCAGCAGGATACAAGGGGCAGTTAATCTACAACAAACTAGAGTGATACAGGTTCACACCCCAGCTTGCAGCAAACAAAATGTTCATGTAAACAAGTCCTAAGCCGAGGAGGGTGCTTAATGGTCATAGGCTTGCAGTAACACATGTGTATCACATGTGTATCACACCTCTGTTTCCAAAGGCCATCTTGAATTATGCTTCTGAGGATCAGTCAGAACGTGTGTGGTCTACCTGCAAAGAGTTAATTCTGCAGGGCTTAGGGAAATAAAGAATTATGACCTGTGATTCCTCTTTTGAATCCCCATTTTCAATATGCACAGAAGGGTAAGCCAGAATGTTGCCCTATGCTTAGATGTGTATTACCATATGTACACATTCAATTAATGGCAAGAGACAGTCTGGAAATACCTCTTTTCTTCCTCATCTCTTAATATTACAGCACATATGTATGTGACAGGTTAGCAATAAATTAATTTTATTTATTCAATGAATGTTGGTGATTTAAGCAATGCTGTCTTTTCATGCAAGCTAAAATAAATATATGGTTTCTGTTGTATATTGCTGGGTACTAAAGTTTAATTACATTATGAATTAAGTAATAATTCCACAAAATCATTTGTTAAAATCATCTAACACCACAACATATCAGCCATTACCTAAGGTAATGACCAATTTTGGGGTGAAGGTGTTATAAACGATAATGAATGGTTTATAGCAGTGATATTTAATTTAAAAAATGAAATAAAGTGTTTGAAAAACCATCTGTCACTAAGCTGCCATCCGTAGCTGCAGCGTGGAAGTTACTTATGGACACTATACAACGATGATAGTGTTGTATTGAAAGTTAAAAACAAAAGAATAAAAGAAAAAATGTAAAATCCATCAAGAATATGCTGCTGTATATGTACCATTTCAGAGCCAGAATTTTATGTGATCTGGAGGGGGAGGGGAGGAGGGGAAATGAACCACAATACAAATGGAGAAGGTTAGATTAATGAGAGAGTCATTAAAATAAAAAAGGTGGAGTTATATGAGAATATGAGAAATGGGTTTTATTTGAGTTATTGAAATTAAACAAGTTATTTTAACAACAATTAAAATATTACATTTTACTAAGTTCAAGGAAAGACTGAAAAAAAAAAGACTTTTTGGAGAATATTTCAAATTGTCAGTGGCTTTTGTAAAATGATTCATGATTTTCCTTAGTATCCTCTCTTTCAATTTTGGAATTTTAGTTGCCATATATTATAATGGTATTTTAGCTATATAAGTAGTTTCCCACTCACTGTTCTCTTGCCTTTCAAGGAGACAAACTATTTTTCTTTCCTCTAAATGACCACAATAAAATGGGTAAGCTGTTGGGGGGGGGGGGGGGAAACAAGACAAACTAGAGGTATAAAGCTCAACAGAAAAATGTGGTACGGACAAGAGGAGATGTAAAACATGTTTACAGCACACCACACAGTTTATTCTACTGGTCAGGTTAAACTTAAAAGTGTTGCTTACCATTAGAATTATCATTAGCTTATGAAATAAACTCATTGTTATCCCTCCGTCACCACTCTAAACTTTAAAGAAAGTTAAAAAGAAAAAGACACAAGCATGCAAAATTGTAGTATAAAATTTTATAATACAGAAATTTAATTCATTCCCTTGAAATATAGGGCTCAATCTTGCTGTCTGTGCTCTTGAGAACAGTTCAACTCAAGTCAGTGGGTCTACTTGAAAACTCATTATATAAAGGTGGCAGGATCGGGACATATTTTCTTTTTTATTAAAGTAACTTTCAACTCTTTAACTAACACCTGGAAATATATCTTCCAGAACAGTTTGCAGCTTCCAGAAAGCCATACCAGTTAGGAAAAGCATGGTGTAAGAAGTCAGCTAAGTGAAAAATAGAATAAAAATATAAACTACAGATGCATTTAGAAAAGTTAAAGCTTTGAAAGATTTCCATGTCCCTGGTTGGTATAGACAAACCAACAGATTGCCTTTCTGTCAGGCAAGTACTGATGGAGATAAATGTAAAGGCTGTGGTGCACTCCTAATTTTTACACATAAACTGCAACCAGAGCATGGATTTATGCTTCAAGGCAACCAGATTTCTTCTTGTGTACATTTAAACACGGCTGTTGCACTAATTCCATTTTGTTTAAACTCCTTTAAAACCAAACACAGGTTTTGCCCCCTTCTACGCCCCTGCTAATTATATACTTTTTTGTTTGAAGAAGCAAGCCCTTTATTGCTCATAATTTCAGCTATCACTTGCTTGGGCACCTTCTGCAGATCAATAGCACAGCGTTAAGTGAATGAAAAGGCTAAATGTGATCGTCGCTTGCAATGCAAGGTTGTGTGTTTTTTCCCCCTTAAGCTTTTAAGTGCTGCTCTTGGGTTTCATTTTAGAATACTAAATGTGAGTCTCAGGTATTTAGTAGCTGCACATTCAGAGCCTTTTGTCTTAAATTAAATATCTGTCATTTTTTAAGTCCGAATACTGACACAGGTTATAATAAAAACTAGCGTGCAACCTGCAATTTTACAGATTCCATTGCTGGTGGCCATACATCTTTGATGGCAAAACTACATTGGCTGCAGCACCATAAAAATCAATAAATATTAACCTTTTCTGACACTTTCTGCATGGATGCTTTATCAATTGCTGTCAGGTGATAGAACAGTCAGTGATGTACTGTATTTTTCATCTAAGAATCTATAACAAACTTAGAAATCAATGGAGATTAACATGCATTTTCATACAAAAATTACCAATGGACTTTCAGTTCCCTATGATAAAAACAAAACCAAACAATGGTACTATAGGATAAAATATTCACCATAGATGCCCTTAATAATGTATAAATCCAAACTGAATGTTTTTAAGAGATTTTAAAACTAAAAATGTATTTGTGTGTCACAGATAAAGGAAATCCACTTTTAAATTTCATGAACTAATTCTTAAAACAGATGTAGGATAGAGAGAAAAATAAGAACCTATCCAATTACATAAACCTGTCTCCCAATTTCAATTACCAACACACAATTCTCACTTTGTTGAAAAACACTTAAACACTTGACATGATTTCTAATGGTTCTGATGGAAGCAGAAAAAAAGTTTATTGGAAAGTAAAAATATGCATTTCAGGTTGCCTAAACCACCCATCTAGTACAGCTGCAACAGTAAAACATTCAGTTCTAATCTTACGTGGCCTTACGGCTTTCAATTATTGGAAAACATCTCACTCTATATACCATCCATACTGTGGTGAACTACTGAAAATATTACAGTGGGTTCAGTTTAACAACATAGAAACTGTTCTTCCTGTGCCGAGTGTCATAGTTCTTTCTAGACAACACTGAACTTATGTGCCTAATTTTGTTTTTGTTTTTTTGTGCTATTTTTAGTTTCCAATTACATATTAGGAAAATTTACTAAGGTCAAGGTCAGTTAGTTCCACCAATCTTTGTCAATAGGAATCCACCTACCCAGAGCATTATACTGTGTTTAACACATTCAACACTGTGCTAAAACTATTTATGACATGGTTTGGCCAGGTAGTATGGACTGAGTAAAAGCACTATTTAAAAACAAGCATTTTCTACAGACCTAGTTAAGAACACACATTCTCAAACCCTTCTAACACAGACCCTGCTCCTGCAACCACGTGAACAACTTTATGTGCATGATTAGTTCAATGGGACTACTCATATGCATACGGCTTTGCAGGAGGAAAGCTAAATTGTCTTAGCAATCAATTTCACATATAGCTCTTTCTAAACAGATACAGTTACACTATGATTAAATGTGATTGGACATAGGAGGCAATATTTCCTCCTTTTAATCCTTTGAAATGTTAGTATTAAATAGTAAAGCCTAACCAAGAATATAGACAGTCACATTTTACCGACATTAGTTTTAGACTTGAATGGTGAAGTCAGTATCAGATGAACAACCACCAATGAGAAAACAAGTAGCTGCTTTGAGAAGTGTAGTGTTGTATCAGTGGGAGCTAAAATGTAATACACTAAAAGCTTTATTATCAAAATCTCTAAAATGTAACCGAAGAAAAGTGCAATTTTACATTTGTCATTGCTTTTAGTAACATCTGTATTTTTCTCTTATCCCAACAAAAAACAACAACAACAACAAAAAACCCTTATTTCTGTCAATCAGTGTCAGGAACAATCAAAAGTCTCAGTAGAATTATACAATAATCTGTCTTTTTGGATCACAAATTTTAAAGTGATTTTAAAAGAAAATTAATTGAAAAAATAACTCTAATCAGTTTACTTCACCCATTAATGTTAAGATGACAGGATATGTACTGGTTTTCAAAGTGATGGTTTCAGAGAAAAAAACAACTATTATTTTAGCTGAAGGCAGAGCTTATAAACTGACAAACTACAAAGAGAGTTTTTGAAAATAAAAATAAAAATCAAATGCACCTATCAGTGTTTCATTTCAAATTTGAGACTTGTCACATGAAAACATTCATTCCACATAATGTACAGCAAACTCACCTGGTAAATAATGTGCACTCACCTTACCAACAGGGTAATCATTAGGTCATGAGCCACTTTTATGAACCTGCACAGTCACCTATCAAAAAGTGCTTCATGCTCAAATCTGACTTACGTTATAAAAAGCATGCTCCTGAAACATCAAACATTATTTCCCCCCCAACTGGATGACATGAAAGCTACAACAGTTTTACAGCAACCTTCAAGAATAAGAAGCCCTGTTCTCTCCATAAAGTTATCTTTAAATAATTCTTTACAAACATTCTCAGTGGCAAAGAACCTTATGAGTGAGAACTATTTACTCATTTTAGTCCATGCTCAACTAAAGCATCCCATAAGATTTCAATTTTCTCTCTTCAACAGGTGCCTCTTCTCCACTCCACTTTAGAAATCATAGTTTTCCACTAGACATCTGCCATCCAGGAAAAGAAAACAGTTTTTTTTGTTTGTGTTTTTTTTTTTAAGATAAGAAAATAGGTTTACAGTTCCCAATTGATTTCCTCCTGTGACTGTTAATGACAGTTTAACTGTCTTTTTGTAACTTTGGATGTCCAACAGACACTTTGCTTTTCTGCTTAGTTAAACTCCTACCATTTTGTTCTAAATTTGAAATCTGTATACACATCAAAATAAATGTCTGCTTAACTGGTCAATCCCATGAAGGTTTAAGGAATAGTTTATGCACTGAACAACCCTGAACTTTAAAAATAAAGAGGTGGTGGAAAGTTATATTTTACTATTGTTTTAGCTCTGCTGATCTATGATAAAGATAAGGCTAGATTTTAATTACAGCTGGCAGATTTCATGATTCTCATATTTTGAAAAATAGGTCCATGACTTTTAACATTTTCGAATTTTTGCACAAGTGGATGGATGTAAGAGTAAACTGCTGAACAAACATCTCAGAGAGCCTTGAGAAATGCCAAGTTAAAGCCTGTATGACGTGAAGACTAATAGAATGACCTCACTACACAGTAAGCAGTGGGGCTGTTGTCTAGCTTGTTGGAAAAGGTGTGTGGCCCCTTTTAAGGTTAGACAGCCTGAGAGTGTCTTGCTTCAGCAGCCTATCGGACCAGGTAAATGAGGGGACACTAACCCATCCCATCCACCCAGCCCTGCTGACTGGAAGAGAGGGGAGACTATTTAGGTCCATGCTCTCTTATCTGGACCAGGCAGAGCAGCACACCCTCCCTCCCACTCATGAAAAAAATGTTAAATACCAGGTTTTGTCATGATGCACTGTGGGGATTATATGCTAGTCGCTCCTCTCTTGGAGAGCTGAAAAGGAATTTTTTCCCTCACTGCCAGACTGGCTAGTGTTTTTCTTGTTGTTGCACTCCCCATAGTGGGTTCAGGGCTTAATTGGGACAAACATGAAATGGACATTAGGATATGATGTCGCAACTCATGATATAAGTATGGGGAAAATGTTCAGTTCAGGTACTCTGTAGGGAAGGGATATGGGGATCATATAAAATAGACTGGGAAAGAATTTAAAGGAGGTATCCTTTAAAGGAGCAGAAATGAGCTGGGGAGGAGGGGGGTTAGGGCTACTGGGACTGGTACAGCAGGGAGCCAACCCCCTCTCCTTTATAGCCCCCTCCCAACCCTTATTTGAAGGGGAAGGGTGGCCAGGTACTAATAGGTAATGGACATCCAAAGTTTGAAATCATTATGTTCAAATGAGGGTAGACTTTATAAAGATAGCTAAAGGGAGTTCCTCATTAACAGTCACAGAAGGAAATAAATTGGAAGCTGTACATCCATTTTCCCTATTTTTTAAAAATAGTTCTTTTTCTATACCTGGGTGGCAGATGTTGAATGGAAAGCTATGATTTCCGAAGTGGAGTAGACCAGAGGCACTTGAAGAGAAAAATTTGAAAGCTTGAGGGATGCTGGGGATCTGGATGGGTAAAAGAAGGGAAATCCAGGTATGTGTAAATGATTATGGAATTACTTTTATCCACACGGTACTCCCTGACATTTAGAAATAAAACTGTGGTCTAATTAAACCACATCCAGTGTCTATGGCCCTTCTCTAGCATGGCCGGACAAAGAAGAAGCTCAGCAACAAACAATTTAGTGACACAAATAACCAAAAAAGGGACTGTTAGTGCCAAATGTTGCAGTCCTTAGTAAGGCTAAATTTTCGATTGTATTAAAAACTTTCATGTCAGTAAATTAACTCCCTTTGGCATATATGTTTTGTGGTACAAATTCATGTCTATAGCTAAAGGAGAAAACAATCTACGTGAATTTAGCAGTGGTCTTCAAGGTCCTTTATATTGCACATTCTCTTCATCATTTTCACCAGATTCTTATATTATAGTATTGATGAATATATTGCACTGTGTTTGAATATGATTAATAGAGGACATGTATAAAATATTCCTTTGGAATTTAAGATATTTTAATCTGCCTTTTTGGAACTCACCCACTATATGATCTTCTAACACTGCACAAAAGCTACATGGTATAGTATATAATTTCATTTCATATGTTAACCAAGAATAAGGAAGTGGCCTTCCTTCTATGGGCTTTCTCCCTATTCCCATTTTCTTTAGTGCAAACAATTATAGACAAGCTCCTCTTTGAACTGATAATTTTTTAGAGGTCATTCAGCCCATAATTTCAGGTCCAAGTCACTATCCTGATGGTCCTTCTTATGAAATTGGACCCAGTGGGAACGTTTTTCCCCTCTGCTTAGTCTATGGGTCAGCATTTTCCTTCCCTTGTACTTCTTAATTCCCTTAAGTGGCAATTATTTAAGGCACAGTTAGAGAAGGTGCAATCTACATTCATCCAATAAAACCTAAATATTAAAAAGGACAGAAAAATCCAGCCTGGTTACTAAGGATATATGGAACAGCATTTAGCATTTGAAAGGTACCAAAGATCTCGCAAATGAAAAAATGGGAAAAATTATAAAGAACTATTGGAAGTATAATGTAAATTAGAAAAGTAAAAAAGAGTAATATGTGTCAAATAGACAAAGTATCTTAATTACAAAAGGTTAATACCCGAGATTCAGAGTCGAGAAATACGGGTCTGGTATGCCTCTAATCAGGGAAAGCAAACAAAAGGAAATCCCTAATAAAAACTTTTTCGCATGCAGTAGTAGTGTTTAGTGAGTCAACAAAATGATTATTGCTAAGGGACAAGCTACTCACCATGGTTCCAGTCTAGCAAAGCACTTGAACATATATATAACTGATTTAAGTGGACCGCTCACATGCTTAAAGTTACACAGATGCTTAACTGCTTTGCTGGATCAGCACCCCTTTATTCATATAATTCAATCACTAAAAGCCAATATTCAAGACTTGAGATGATATGGAGTTGGAAGACAAATCAAAGCAAATTGCATACAAATTTATACCTATCCGTTTAGTTCCAGCAAATAGTATACTTTTTCAGTGCAGGGAACCTGTATGGCAGTTTAAGCATCTAAAAGAAAATGGAGAAGAAAAATATGCAATATGATCAGGAAGGAGACAGGCGCACTGCTGAAGGACAAAATAACAAGTACGCTTTGTACAATGTACAGCTGTAGTGAGAAAGGCCAACAGGTGGTGATATTATATAGGCAATAATATACTCTAAAATGTGGTTATACTGAAATATAGTGCCCCCAGGTCTTGGGAGCATTGTCAATTTAAACACTCACGAAGTGCAGTCATCTCTTCATAATTATGATCACACTACAGTATTGTTATGCTTTTATATTAAATTTACAGCTGGTATTTACAATTAAACCTGTAGTTTGACAGTCTTCTTAAACATTTTATTTATCTTATCAATACGTACACTAAGCTCACATGAATACAGAATTATTATATTTTCTGTGAATCCACCATAACTTCAGATTGTGTAAGGAACTGGGATATCCACTCATAAAAGAGTTTTTGCTAATGAGAAAATAAATTAATATTTTAGTAGTTTGGTGCATTCTACATTACAAAAAATCTGTATAATGCCAAAGAATAGTAGGTATAGCTTTATTTCTGGAGTCATATCTTTTTAGGAATAGTTCTTTATTTCATTGTTTTCTTCTTGGAACTTTTTTCTGATTACTGTATTCTAATTGTCTGTTGTATTTTATCTTTTCATAGTCTTTGAAAGCACTGATAATTCAACACTAAACTATAATTTTATTATTTAAATGTAGTGTATAGTATTTATTATGCACATGTATACTCTAGCAAAATTCAACATTCATGTCTTTTCCAATTATGGTGACTTGTCTTCAGAGAATTCTTGTACATCTATATTATAATATTTCAGCTTTGCGTTTAAAGTTTTATGCTAAGCACATACTATTTTTAGCTCCAAATAAGGCAATAAAACAATGTTTGATATGTTCTGCATGAAGGATGACTTTATCTATAAATGTAATGGACTAATAGCTTGCCTAGAAGAAGAGTCTGATCATCTTTTAATCAATGATTCAACCATCTATGCAATATGGGAAATGTTTTTTTGTGCACTCCAGCTGGAGCTCAGCACATGGTTGGCAACTTGAGAAGTTTTCAGAGCAGGTGCTTTGTTACAGCCTAGTCCCCTGAGTGTTGTGGGGATGACTGCTAAAGAGGTCAAGTACAAAATGTAGTTTAGGAGACGGTTGCTCAACTGGGACTTTCAAAAGGGCTTAGAGGACTCTCTGCTCAGCAAGGGGCCTCTGCCTTACTTGTTTCAATGGTGCCTTAAGGCCTGGTTTAACAAAGTAATCAAGCACATACCTAATTTTAAGCACACGAGTAGTTTTGCTGACTTCAATTAAATGTAGAGGTATAATAACAGATAAGAGAGCAAAGGAGCTAGCATTTCTAAGGGACTTGTAGGCTAAGAATGGGCAGGAGGCGGACTATAGGATAGTTGCAGGATAACATGCCTTGAAGGGGAGAGAAGGTAGGGGTCTGAAGAAGAGTATTTTTTAGGGGTATGCTACTCAGGGTAGAGATTATGCCAACTACTGGTTGCAGAACCATATTCAACCATGTTATTTTGAAGCAAGTAAGGGAAAAAAGGAGGACTATCTGGCTACCCTTCTCTCAGAGACACAGAAGACACCAATCCCTCCACACAAGGTCAATAAGCCAAAGAAGAGAGACATCACAGAAGCACAGGTTGTTCAGGAGTAAAGGCTCACCCTGGAAGACATCATATACTCATATGATGAGCTCAGGATAGGCCTGGAGAGTGTAGCACAAAGGATGTCAGTCCCCTCAGGATCACTCCTACCCTTGGTATCCCAGAGGACAATCACAGCCTCACATGTATAAACCAATCTAATCCCTCATTCTCTGGCACTTTCTAAATACCACGGTGAGAAGGACTAGAAGATAACCTGTGAAATCGTGAGATGGAAATAAGTTTGATGGGCTGCAGACTCAATCAGTCTTCTACAGAAAAATTCACAGCAGACAGTGATGGTGACATAACTCTGGGCCTCGGTTTTACAGCATTAGGAAGGACAGAGTTTAAAAATGGAGAATTCGGAGTCTCAAGATGTTAATACTTGGAAATGTTGATGTTATGTAGCAAGCACCCTTGAGGAGCAAGGTATATATAGAGGGACACTGACTAGAGCACACAGATATGTGGCAATGTTGATACATGAAGTGACAGAAACACTAATATAGTCCTGGTGTGATCATTAGTATGGTGTCCAGAGCCCTAATCTCCTTGATGGTGGACATAGGAATCCTTTGTAGGACTTATCTATCCCATGAAGTTTGCATAAGAACTCCACAAGTTCAGTGCTACTGCCAATGCTAGCCATCTAACGGATTGATGCGGGAAGCAGCCATGGACCTGCACTCACTTCAGCACCTCTAGTTGATGGAAGAAAGGCTGACAGTAGCTCCCCCTACTCCAAGTCACTCAACAGCAACACCTATTGGCTCATCTGACTCACAGGATGAGATAGCTATAAAAGGAATTCAGCTCAGCCTTTGTTGCTCTGCAATAGTGGCTACACATTGTCCCTAGTTGATGATGTAATCATAATGAAGTCTGCCTTTGTAACCTTATAGTGAGGGAAAGGAAAAAAAGTCTCTGTGATCTCAACAAGGTTTCACTCCACCTGCTATTTAAAAAGGTCAAAGCCTATAGATAGGATCCTACCAAATTCACGGTCCACATTGGTCAATTTCATGGTCAGAGAAATTTAAAAATTGTAAATGTCATGATTTAAGCTATTTAAATCTGGAAATTGTTTAGTGTTGTACTTGTAGGGGTCCTGATCCAAAAAGGAGTTGTGCGTGGGTCCTGGTACTGCTGGCCTTATTTCTATGTTGCTGCTGGCAGCAGTGCTGCATTCAGAGATGGGCAGTTGGAGAGCGGCAGTTGCTGGCCAGGATCCCAGCACTGAAGGCAGAGCTGCTGCTAGCAGTAGCACAGAAGTAAGGATGGCAGCGTATGGTATTGCCACCTTTACTTCTGTGCTGCTGCCTGCAAAACTGGGACCTCAGTCAGCAGCCGCCACTCTCCAGCCACCTAGCTCTAGAGACAGCAGTGCAGAAGTAAAGATGGCATTGTTTGATCTTGCCACCCTTATTCTTTTCTGGTGGAAGGGTGCCCAGCTCTGAAGACAGCACAAAAGGAAGAGTGGCAATACTGCAACCCTCCCCCCACAAGAATCTTGCGATCCCCCTGCAACTCCCTTTTGGGTCAGGACCTCCAGTTTGAGAAATGCTGCTCTCCCCCATTAAGTCTGTATTGTATAGGGTAAAACCATACAAAACTGCTGATTTCACCAGTTTTCATGGTCTGTGATGCATTCTTCACAGCCATGAATTTGGTAGGGCCCTACTTATAGGCCATTCCTATACAGAGAAAGGTACTGTCAGGTGGATGTTTTCTCAGGCATATAAAGCCCAGTGCTAGAAGTGAGTGACAAAAATAATCAAATGAATTTTATCTATCTTAATTTTCTGTGAAACACAACATAAAGTAATGTACATTGGTTGCAGGAAACCTAGCTTCCTCCCTTACAAACGAAAAACCATTTATTCTAGGTTTTTATTTCAAGCACACACTAAAATTACTGCTCTTTACTAAAGAGGAAAGGGACTATCTGCCAATCAATCTGACATGCTATTGAAAGACTGGCACTAATAGCTGTGACAAGAGCGAACCTCTTTGAAGCAGAGCTGTTGCTGCTGCTGCTTTTTTATTTTAACATATACCAGCCATCAAAAATACTGTTTTATCTAGCTAGGAACCCAAGCAATATTCTGCTACAGTAATAGTTTCTAGTTGACTTGAGTATCTACTATAACAATGACAGATTTTATATTTTGTTTTTAAAATTACAGCATTTAAAATGTATTTTACTCTTTTGTGGAAATATAAAATATCAATGAAATTGTACCAAGGAAAAACTTAAACATGGCTGCAGTCAAGATTATATATCCAAGGCAAGAAATATAGTTTTGTATATGTACCCAATCGGCTTCTGTATTTCAACCTGTTAATTAATATGCAGCATATGATTTAATGTTTTTCTGGTTTGATTAATTCAAATACCTGAGGTGAAATTAAACTCGTTAGTGTGAATTTTCATTATTCAATTACCCCGACCCATTTTCCTATTTTTAGTTTCCAATGTAACAGTTAGAAAAAGGATGTTAAAGAAAAAAGGAACAAGAAAAGAAACAAAAATGTTAAGAACGAAAACAAAATTGCCAGAACAGTAGTGTAATTGTTATGTTATGAAATTGTGTGTGTTCAATTCACATTCTGAATAAGACTGCAATTTCCACTTGGTAATACAGTTATACCTTGATAAAATCACATAATAGATCACACTATAACTTTTAGCAATCAATTTTTCCTCTTAATAATTTGATAAATGTAGCTGTCAAGTGGGATAAAGATCACAATTTTATTTGGGCTTAACTATTTGAACTTTCAGGATTCCATTCATGAATATTGCAACTGTTACAACTGATAGCATCAGAATTTTGTCCCTTGTTGATGATGTAATCACACTGAAGTCTGCCTGTGTAACCTTGTTTCTCAGAAGCTAAGGAAACTGTAAGAGAAACGTATGTGGGGCAGAGAAGAGTACAAAGTTTTGGAAGGTTTACTAGTAATAGCTTAGAAAAAGGTCTCCTATATTTATCAGTGAATGAAACTTGGTTGGAAACTTTTCCTTTTATTCATCATATTCTGGAAAGAATTAAAAACACAGCTATAGTACTTTCCCCCTAAACCAAAACAGAAAAGAGCAGGATGAAGCCTGGACATACTAAACAGATGATTCATTGAACTGCCTTCCCATGAATTTCTGATCTAAGGAGCCAATAATACAGCAGGGATATTGCCAACAAAAAGGCTGCATTTCAATAGAGTTCTTTTAACATCTTTTTTTAATGAATGCTCTCACGTATTTTATGGAGAATTTAACTACATACTAGAAGGAAAATTATTTTAGACAAGTATATCTGCAATCAGACAAAGGGTTTGTCTACATGGGGACACTCATCCAAATTAACTTTTAAAGTGAATTAATTAAACCCCTTTAAGCCCCTGTATGAATGCTGTTACTCAGAATTAAAATGTCCTTAATTTGGTTTAGTTTAATTCACATCCAAATTAATCTTTTCAATCTATTTTAAATATGCTATATGGAGTTTTATGTGCTCAAAGTTCCATACAAATAATTAATCATAATAATAACTAAGTAAATTAAGCAGTCCTGCAGCTATTTCACAGACGGGGAAAAGGAGGCAGAGAGCAAGCTCACACAAGTTAGTAACACAGCAAGGATTAGAACTCAGGATCTTCTGACTTCCAACCCCCCTGCTTCTTTTTGGGGATCATGCTGCAAACAAACAAAATGACAGGAGAAAAACTCAATGGACCATCATGCTTCCATGCTTCCACTCCCAGGAAAAGATCACTGAGAAAGTACTGGCAACAAAGTACCAACAACATATGACATGCCAACATTCTGGATGCTTTGCAATCAGGCTTCAGTGGAGAGAACAGCAGAGAAAGCATGGAAGCACTAAAGGACAGTCTCTTTATGACTTTGGATAGTGATCACATCTCAGTACTCAGACAACTTGAAACGTTTTCGAAACAGTTGTTCACATTTGCATGACACAGCTAGCTGCCCTACAATAGCGTCATTCCTCTCCAACAAGCCCAAGAAAATAGCAATAGATAAATTGTTACTCTTCCCTCAAAGGGAACATTTTACCTTCACTTTTAATATTTATATGAGACTATTTGGAAAAATGGTGAGATGCCATGGTCTCTGCTGCCCATGATATACTAGTGACACCAAGATGTACATCTAAGTATTCTTATACGATGTCACAATGCTTACAAGACAATAGCTCCGAGATGAAGAACAGGTGGTTCAAACTGAACAAGGGTAATATCCAATACTACTGCTCAGAAAGGGTGAAACATTTTGAAAAACGAGCTGGGATACTGTTCCCTCATAGCTTCCACTCAGACTCTTCCGCTTCCCCACCCTATATTTGTCAAAATAGTGCAAGGCTTCCTGGTCAACTCATTATTAAACCTGAATAATCATGTAGCATCAGTGGTGAAAAATACTTTCATCTTTTTCCTGGATGCTTGGAAATTTCACCCTGTACTCCCAGAAAAGCATTTGTCCACAGAGATCCGGGCATTTGTCACCTCCCAACTGAACTTCCGTAATACATTTTTCCTGATACTACAGATTGATGAAATGCAGAAGCTCTAGCTTCAGCAGAAAGTGGCCACCAACTTTCTCAAAGAGAAATGACTCTAAACAGATCAGCCCTTTGTCTTGGTGTAGCAGGGCAGTGACTCACCCCTGCAGCGCCTCCTGTTGGTCCGTCCGGGAATTAGCTCACCAGCATCCAGAGCGCCCTCTGCAGGCCGATGTCCCGCTTGCTGCTCTGGCTCAGAGTCCCTCCCTGGACCCCAGTGCCCTCTTACTGAGGGTGCTGCACCACTGCAGTACCCCCTCAGGTCTTCAGGTCTCCCCTCCCTGGGGAACCCCCACCCTCTATCCCCACCTTGTCTCAGTCTAGGCAACTGCCAGTCACCACTTGCCCCCATTCTCTGGGGTAGACTGCAGTATCATTGCCACTCATCACTGGCAAGGGGGGTTGGCCTGCTGCTTCTACCTCTAGAGCCATGGGCTGCCCCCTGCAATCCCAGTACCCCTTTGTTGCGCCTTCCTTTAAGTCCAGCAGCCTGGGGCTCCCAGGCTAGAGCCTCCCCAGCTCCTCGTGCCTAGCCCCAGCCCTGCACCACACTAGGTACTGCTCAAGCTCCCCACAGCCAGGCCTGTCTGCCTCTGCAGTCAGAGGAGACTCTCTCTGTCTCCCTGCCTCACAGCCTTTTTATATGGCCTGTGAGTGTTTGGGGAGTGGCCACCCACCTGAGCCTACTTCCCAATCAAGCTGGGCATTTCCTGGCTCCTGGCCACAACCCCTCCCTGGGCTGTTTCAAGCCCCTTCAGCCAGGGAGCGGGTGGTCACCCCACTACACTTGGTCTCTCTATTGGCTCTCAGTCCACTTCTGTTACTAGTTCAAGGTCTTGATCCTGATCTTAAATTCAAATTCATTAAGAGGTGAGAACCTGATTACATCAGAACTACAATTCTATCTATGGCCCATCAAGATAACTGAGCTCCTCTGGGTCAACATAGCTTAAGATTCCCAACACAAAGTATCTGAGACCCAAAGATAAAAAAATTCTTGATCAAAGGGATGTGGCATGAATTTTCAGAGATTAGATTAATCCACAGTCTAACTGTAGGGCACAGTGCAAGATCTTTCTCTTTGATAGAGTCCTTTTTTCATAAAAGAAAGTATTAGACACAATAGAAACAAACAAACAAAATCCAGCAATGAATACCACTCACTCTCCTTCCTACAAGCACTCTTGACACTACAGTGATGTGGACTATAGAAAACCCTAAAATACTTCAATACTTCAATGCATCACAAATACAAATAACTACAGACCTTTTAAAAGTCTGCCCTTTGACCCCTGTCAATTTCAAATAGAAAGCAGGCTATAATTGTGCAGAAGAAGGCATGTATGACTGATGGGAACCAGTAAAAATCTCCCAAGGGGCTCATGTGGAAGAGAAACATTTTAAACACACACATACACACTTTCAGATTGTAAATTGGAGGGCAGAAATTGCCTTTGTGTTTTGTATGACGCTGAGAGCATCATTGGCTCTTAAGTAAATAATAACAAGAATAATATATTCCTTAAATCTTCTAGCTAATAAATACACTTCCAAACACATCTTCGCATGGTGCATATTCTTCCTTAATTCTTCTAGAAGAAGAATGAGTGATGTTGCAAATAACCTTTCTGATGATCTTGTTTGTAATTATTACTGGTAAGCATTAGTAATTTGTTGATGATAAATCTGGAATTTATTGTATCCTCAGTTTTTACTTCATCACTAATACCACTCATCGAAAGGGGACAAAATAAAAATGTATACGGTCATAAAAGGACAGATCAGATTTTTTTCTGGTGTACCATAAATAAAGAGAATATTGACTACAGGAGTAAGATTATTACTAGCTCATTTAGATTAATATCAGAAGAGGTCTAAATGGCACATTTACCTAATCCATTAGCACTTTTCAGGTAGAACTTGAAACAGCTAATAAAATATCAAAAGTTAGAAGTCAGTGAGTCACCCACTAAGTGAATCAGAAGTGAGAATGCTATTAACCAAAGGATGTCATCAAAAGAGCCACCACCAGAAAACCCTTAACAAAGAGACTATTTCATCATGGCTCCAGATCCCTCTCTCAGATGATTTTTAATTTGTAATTACAGATCTCTGTGTGCTACTCTTATAACAATGAAAGATCATATTCCTTACATGAGGAACAAATGATCTTCCCATTACTGAAAATATCGGCTGCTAGCCACTCCTAACAAAGTACTAAAATAGACTTTTCCCCCCTCTGTCCTTGGATAGTTGTAAAATCTATCATCTTGCTATGAATGTGAACCTTTTAGCAAATAAATGCTTATTGTGATTCACTGGATTTCTGCTCACAAAATTCCCAGTGCATAAATACTGCAGATACTAGAGAAAGTGGGCCAGAGAATACTTCAAGAGTAGGCATAAAACACTTTCAGGATTTTATACTACTGCAAGACATTATACAGTACCACCCATAGTGAAATTTTCAAAAACAGTATTGTATGAAAAACCGCATATAAATAAAATAGTTAAATAACCTGGTTGAAATATAGCATTTGAGTTAATATGGACTATGTTTTAAGTGGATTTGTTTCAGTGATGGACTGGAGTTAAAACAGAATCTTTCATAAGCACAGTTTTTTAAAGAAGACTAAGTAGAAAGGATCAGAGAGAAAAAATATTCTCTTTAATCACTATTGCTATAAGAGGTGTTGGGGTATCTGTTGTGGTGTACTAAGGAATATAGCTGTAAGACTTTGACTGACTCTGTGGCAATTTATGTATTAATTGTACCTTGGGCACCGTTTCTCAACCCCACCTCACCCAATGGATGTAGAGATTTCCGTATATAGGGCTAAGCCCTGCTTTCCTTCCACACTACTGGCCTCTCCCCACAAGTATGTCTCCTTCAAGACACCTGCTACTATTGACCAAAAACCACCTAGAATGTCACACTAGTAGTTATGTGGCAGAGTTTGTTAGGAGTTAGTGTTATTTCACACAGAATTAACTGCCAACTGAAAATCCAATCGGACACCTCTACCATCTCCAAGGCAAACTGCTGTTGGATTCTGTGGGTCCATTCCCTGCTGTGCTACAAATATACCCTGCATCTCTGTTACTGCTGAGCTCTGGCAGAAGGGCTTCTGAGGGGTCCCAGAAAGTGCAGTACAGTGACATGAACCTGGAACTTCTCCCTTTCCTCACAAGTGAGATTCATGACTTCTACTTCTATTATACACAAAGCAGCAGAGGGAATGATTTTGCTCTTACAAAACAGCATTGGAACAAATGAAAGAGAAATACAGTCAAGTAGGAGAAAAAATTGGTTATGAGACACTTATCACTCAAATTGTCCTTAAGGGCTTTATAAAGTATTGAAATATTGTTATGGTGGTTTCTATGTAGGCAAATACAGTGATCCATAACATGAATTGGACATTGACAGCAGTGTTATTTTGGCAAGGATTGTTAGCCAGGATACCAAAGTATCCCCCTATTCTTTTTTCCCCAACTCTTATGAAATCCTTAACTCTCAAAAGGACAGCCTTTAGAAATGGGTCAAACAAGCTTGAGTCAACATCTGATCTGAAGGTATAATGGCACCTGAAAGCTCTCATGAAACTGGCACTTCCCAGAAAGACAGCATGGTACCTATATGAAGTCACAGACAATTTCTAGAGATGATCTTTCTGTAAATGATATAGCAGCATGCTTGTTCTGTGTACTAGTTCTGAAACAGACACTACTTAACAACACATAATTCTTACTAGTCACTGGTACATTTACACAATATCCTACTATGCCTCTAGCACTATGGGATTTCTCCAATACAAGAAATAGAGAACCATTGGTACAAAACATATTTATGATAATTTTCTCCCTATTGCTAAGACAATCAGGGTGCAGAGCCTCATCCCAGTATGCAGCAATGAATAATTCACCCACATACACATACACTGCTTCATAGACAGTGGGTGAACTTAGAAAGTTTCTCCAGTTTTGAAAGTTTATATAGGTTCTACCAATATTCTCCATTACATGTATAAAGAATCTCTCACAAACCATTAAAAGCATTCAAAATGGAAGAAAATATGTTATGTGTGACTGCTATAATAAGAGATTATAATGTCTGCATATAGGCTTCAAGTCCAATATTCATTTCCTAGTATGTGAAACATTATCTCTTTTCTGACATACATGAAATTGGTATTTGGCCAACTAGACTTTTGTTTGGACATCCAGGTTTGATCTAATACGTGCTGAAATGACACGAGGAATGGTTCCAAAATGAGCTAGAATACTTGGCAAACGGAAAGACATAGCACAAGTAAGCATACTGCCTCCATTCACAAAACTAGACAGTTGTTTAGAACATACTAAGATTTTCAGAAAAGTTGGATGACTGCACATAAAGGTGCCAAGTGAAAGTTTTGTAACTTGATACTTTGCACACAAGTTCCTAAGCTCTCATTAATACTGGTGGGTGGTGTTACACACAGTCTTTAGGTGTGGAGGAGTCTTTCTAGAAAACTTTTCTTGACTGAATTTGGCCCCCAAATGCTTTTATTTAACAGAATCACTTCAGTAGAAGCTCCATTCTGTATCACAGGTGGAATTTAACCCTAGTAACCTCCTTCTCTCTAGCTGCCCTGACTCTCCCCCTCTTTACAACATTCAGCAACTCATCTATTTTTCACACTGCTCTGACTGTTCTCCTCAACCTATGACTGCCAAGTTCTCTGGCTCTTTCCAAATTGAAATCAAACTCCACATCCTCATGTTCAAGCTCTAACCCAGACTATATCTCTTCTTCTATTGCTCCTCATCTCCCCCACTAATTTTGATCTTTGTACCCTTTTTCTTGCTGCTCCCTATATTTGGAAAGCTCCATCCTTCTTCTTCCAGTGTATCGGGCATCCACACTGTGCTCCTTCAAATCCCTCCGCAATACCCACTTTTTTGGTTTGCTTTCTTCCATTCTTGTGCTCTCTACTCCTTGTCCTACCTCAAACTCCAACCTAAAACTTCCAGAAAGAATCTGATTTGCTCAATATTTCTATACCTCACATTATTTATATTTGTTTAGCTCTCTCCCCTACTTGTTCTTTCTTTTATTTATTTTTATATTCTGTTGGTATTTTAATTTTGAAAGTAAACTCTTTGGAATAAGGGACCACGTGTAGTTTAAATCTCTGTAAACAACCATGCAAAGTAATGGTTTTATACAAACCATTTCAAAATAAATAATAATAAATTATCGAAGACAAAGCACAGAAAATCTTAATTCACATTTGTGGGCGAGTCCCTTGATGCCCCTCATCTAAACCATGAGCCAGCAAAGCTCTTAACACATGCTTGACTTTAAGTACACGAGTATCTCATTAACTGCAATGGGACTACTCACATACTTAAAGTTTAACCAACTGCCTATGGATCAGGGCCACAGAACCCCAGTGCTGCGCTATACACACAGCATATCAGCACTTTTTTATCTTAGCAACCTGTAGTACATAGTAACTATCTTTACCTGTATTCTTTTTTTTTTTTTTTTTTTTTTTGAGAGGCACAGAAAATGATACTTTCATATACAGTAGTGAAGGACCAGAATCTACTCTGACACTAACACTCAAAGGTAGCTAGAAGCACTAACAGGAAAAGTAGACTGTGGTGTAGCCCTGTTACACTATTTAATTAAACCAACAACATCCTATTTATTTTTAATTCTAGCAGCTTCTTGTTCATATGATACTAACAAAGTCTTCTTCTCTGCTGTTATATTGTATAGTATTAAGTATTCAGCTGATTTTTGTGAACTCTCAGGAGTTTTGAAATACTGTATTAATTTAGTACCTCATATCTTTATCTCATTATGTTATTTCACAAAATATAAACAATACTTTTTCTACATACATTAATCCAGGTTGCAAAGGTGGCCATCAAAACTGGATGGGAATATCTCTTGTTTACATATGTAAATGCAGAATTTGCGTGTGAAATGCAGATGTGTCTCTATACATCACCTTCATCCCTTAGTGAAATCTTGAAGTGGACTGAGTCCATTTTTAAATCATGCTTTTCTTCAGAATAAATGATAGCAACATAAAGGACCCAGAACTTCTATCACAATCATTTAAGGCTGATCATTCAGAAAAGTGACACATTTGTATACAAACAGGAAAATAATCTTACCAGCATGCAAGTAAGCTAGATCAGGATTTTCAATGTCAGAATGCAGCTCCTTCAGGTGGTTGCGAAATTCCACTGGGACATTGGTTCCATAGTCACATTTGGGGCAGTTATACATTTTTACTCCTTCATGCTTTCCTGTGTGTAAGATATGCTTACGGATATTTTCAGCGCAGTTAGACCTAAAAGGTGAAAAGAAAAGAAAGTATTAAGCTATATTATATATGCACACATATGCAGGAAGGAAGGCAGTATTCAGACACTGAAAATTAAATCCTGCTGTTATTATGGAGACACAGTAGGGTCTCTACAGTTAAGGTAGTAACTAGATTTCCATTTTATGCCAGATTTTGACATATCCTTAACTTGCACAGAAAACATGTTTTCCAGTTGAAATCTCTGGAAGAGCAGAATTTTCTGATTAATTATGAATCTGGAAGGTTAAGAATTTAACAAAATGAATAGTTTTTTTTTTAACCTTTGCAAAAGTCTTCTAATATTTTTTGGGGGTTGTTAGTAGGGAACATAATAGCTACAAAACTCCTTAACCTAGCAAAACTGATATTATTTGTTTGACTTTTTTGAGCACCATGCCTTCAACTAGGGTCTAGGTGAAGGTAAGCATTGATGCTTGTATTTAAAAGTTCACATGAAGTTCACATGAACCTTTTACTACAAAGTTCATTGGCCCCATCAGAGTCTCTGCAACTGATTTTGTAAGGATAGTCCATTAACTCCTGCAGAACTTATAAACTCCACATGATCTTGGGAGAGGCTGTGTGTGTCAACTTTTCAAAGGCGTGTATACCTAACTTTTGTGCACGCGTGTGCACGCATATACACACACATTTATTTCTCTTTAGGAATACTTTATTAGTACTATAGACTCTATTTTTCCCTACTTAGTCTACATGTCAGCAGTTAAAGGACAGTAACTTCACTCAAAAGTTATATGGAGATTGTATAAAATAAATTTGAAACATGAATGGAAACATACAAATAAACACCATTTAAAATAAGTTCTAATAAAATGAGAATATAGTTCATGACACCAAAGGTGGCATTCAGCCCAAACCTGCCTATGTGGGAGCTTTGAGAATCCAGGTACCTAAATGGACACTAACTATTCCCTTAGATGAACTCTAAGGCATTATGTAAAAATTGTTCTTTCAATACCTTGAAAATATTTATGTGAAATATGCAAGCTCCACAGAATCCTAAGATCTGTGAAGGAAATATAGTCTACTCAAGTTGTGTGCCTGGGCAGTGCTATATCATTTGATCTCTGAACTTCTTCAAACCACTGTAAACTGTGCCAACATAAAGTCTGATTTGTTTAACCATGATTAAAAGTTCTCTGACTGAACATAGCAATGTGCTGATCAACTAATCAATTGAAATGTTTGTCTATGGTCTGGTCTTCACTACCCGCCGTATCGGCGGGTAGCGATCGATCTGTTAGCAATCGATTTCTCGCGTTTGGTGAAGATGCAAGAAATCAATCGCTCGTGGCGCCCTCGTCAACTATGGAACTCCAGCTTGCCGGGAGGCGCAAGCTGGAGTCGATGGGGAGCGCGCTGCCGCCTGCCGCCACTGTGAGGACGGCAGGTAAGTCAGCTGCAGATATGCAAACTTCAGCTACATGATTCACGTAGCTGAAGTTGCGTATCTGCACTCGATCCCTCCCCTCCCCCCCGTAGTGAAGACCAGCCCTATGTGTTAAGCACAGAAAGGCCTAATCATAAACTAGGAATAAGAGATCACAAGACATTACAAATGGTTTCCCTTATTAGTTTGCAATGCAGGGATTGTGCTAATAAAATAACCCACGATGGTGACAACTCGCAAATTCAGGCACTTCTGAAGCCAAGTAATACCCTTAAATATGACACGACAATAATGTGCTGCATATAAAATGTTTTTTTAATTATTCACTGTGCGTTGACTGCCTGTTCCATTATCAGTCTTGTCCCTAGTACTTGGCAAATACATTATTCCATATCTGACGTACAAAACACCAAACATTGTATTTCATATTATACGTATGGAATTTAAATCAAATGACCGTATTTAGATGTCTGTGACTTACGAAGTACTGTATCTGCACTAAAATGGTGACATTATAAACAGCTAGCTAAATATTATAGTGTTGCAATAGTGATGATAGTTAAGCATCTGACAGGCTTTATGTTATAAACTTCACTTCAGGAGGTTATCAACTCTGAGATAAAGATTCCCTTTATACCTAAATTTGGCAATGAAGAACTCAGCCCAGAAGGAATTCTTCTGCCTCAAAATTGTGAATAAAGTCAGACTTTGGGTTTTTACTTCAGCTCTTGAGTTATATCAGCCAAATAAACAAACACAGTTTTTAAGACTGGCTTGCATTCCAGTAACACTAACATAGATATTATTTAAGTTAAATTATTACTATTATTGCTTAATATGAATGAGTGCTTTTTGTCTATATAAGTTATTTCCTATTTTGAATGAATTTATGTATGTGTGGCAATTTTTGACTGGGCATTTACAGAATGGATATTCCTCGTACAGACTGAAGTAATGTGCAGCTCTTGTCTATAGATATGTGAAAATGCTGCCACATGGGAGTGGAGCGGAAATTTCCCCCCCCACACCTTTCTTCCACACAATGACTGCTGCTATAGGGCATGGACAGGTTTAGATGAAATGTTTCCCCAGGCCCATTAGAATGCTAGGCCATTGTGGGTATTGTTTGGAGTCTTCGCCTCCCCAAGATTGCTGCAGGTGATGATGAGCAGGGATATGGAGCCTTTTCCTCAAGTTAGGCTGCAGATGGAGGGAGAATGGTCTCACTTGTATAAGTCATGTACAGTGGTACAGACACTATAAGTCAGTAATTGCCAACAGTTCCACAGTGGTAGAATGCCACAATTAGCTTTTTGTTCACAGGAAAGGAAAATGTTATGGAGTAAAGGATGACATTAAAATAGTGGTCAGATTGTCTGAAGTTTTCTTGATCGTTTACTTTTTATCCTTCCATATATCACTGAAATCCATCCTTTCCTTTACTTCTAAAAGGTTAATTCATATCTGTCTTTTTTTTTGTGTGTGTGTGTGTGTGTGGTCAACTGTTTGCACATGAAAAGTGGGAAGTATTATTCTTTTATACTCTCAGATTCCTCCTTTCTAATACCTCTGCTCTCAAGTACTTCTCTCACACTTACACCATACACACCACCCAGTCCTCCGCCCCTAAATGCTACCACTGACTTCTACTATTCACTTCACATCTTATATTCTGTCCTTATTCCTTATGTCGTCCACTTCTCCAGTAAGAGCCAATATTTTAAATTGAGGTGCCTAAACCCACAGCATATAATTTCTTTATACCTATATGAAGATTTTAGGTACGTAACTAGGGGTCAGAGATTCCGTTATCCAAAGGTGCCTAAATGTGGATTTAGGCATCTACCTCCAGACACAAAATTGTGAAATAAATAAACAAATAAAAGGAAGTTCTTCTTCACACAGCGCACAGTCAACCTGTGGAACTCCTTACCTGAGGAGGCTGTGAAGGCTAGGACTATAACAGGGTTTAAAAGACAGCTGGATAAATTCATGGAGGCTAAGTTCTTATGTTCTTATGTTCTTATGAAATAGGACTCTATGTACCGTTCTTCATCACTAAGTGCTTTTTTAAAAGCCACTTTTTTTGAAGAGGTCTTCCAATGTTGATCATCGTATTTCCATTGTACCCTCAACATCTTGTGTTTGATTTTTTTTATCCCATACAGTGTATAGGACACACACAGCAGGTGGTTGGACTAGATGACCTCCTGAGATCCCTTTCAACCCAGATATTCTATGATTTGTCTGCCAGAATTTGAGTTTGTTATTTCTTGGGGAAGTGCTCTTTGTGTGTGTTTGTAAAATATCATGTATATTTATGGTTCTATATCAATAATAAATATTAACACAAAGAGACTTGTAGAGTTGTCAGAAGAGAACTGTAGAGTGTTCCAGCAGGGTGAACAGACAAGCTATTTCCATGATCTTATCACAATGTATTATAGGTTATCCCTCAAAAATTTCCTCTGGTGTTAGCCCTGGTTTACATTGTAGGCCCACATCATCACTATTTTAACTAATTACTCTCTCACCCCATTTAAAGTGGATGGGGATTAGTATTAATAATCAGAAGAATGTTCCTCTTGCTAATAGAAATCTTAAGAGGCATCCTACTACCAGGCATTCTGGTACAATTTAAAAGTGACAAAAATTCGACTTTATTAATGCTAGAGGTTAGTTTTCTAAACTTGCCCATCCAGAATGCAAGTTGCACACACTAGAGTTTTTCAAAGATTTTATATGCATGCCTAGATGAATAGTTCATTTCCTACCACTCTTCATGCATTTTTATTCAAATGCTCCGCTAGTGAAATACACAGGTTACACTCTTCTATTAAGCGGTATCCACCATCTTGAAAAGAGACGGCAAGCATGCAAATGGAAGGTTTTAGAGGCATGAATGGGACATAATACTTATTACTTCATTCACAAGGTCTTAGAAACCATAGCATATTTCAGGGTTCATATTCTCACAAAATTATTTACTGTTCCTTAAAAGTTTCTCCAGGGTATTCGGTACAGACAGCCTCTTTCTGTACAGGAATGCACATAATTGGAAGTACATCTGGAACTGTATGTATGTCACTAATTACATCTGAAAAGAAATACAGTGATACAGTAGACTGAGTAAAAGGATTTATTGAAAGTTTCCCCTTTGATTTAGTATGGGTGAAGTTCACACTGCAGAAGGCCCTCTGCACTACCGAAACCAGGGGTGTCAAACTCATTTCATACAATAAGCCTGATCCGATATCCTGCTGCTTGGCGTGGGCTACATTCAGCAAAAGTTATTAAATGAGAAACAGGTAAAAATAAACCCTGTTGGTAATTACTTACATTTACTTTATGCCTCTCCAGAGCCTCTTAATGCAACTAAGTGGTTCTACACCTGTACCTGAGGTTTTGCTGGATTGCTGAGCTGAAGTCTGAACAAGGGGAGTGTGATTTGTAGAGTGCACCAGTGTGTGGTGCTTCATCTGGTCCATATGGACTCTGATGGTGCACCCTAAATGTTCCTTAGTGCATACTGATGTATACCATCCTGCACACTAGTAAGGTCTACATGTGGAGGTTGGAGCACAACCTTTTGAAATGGATTTCTGTGTCTGGCAGGAGATAACACCTATTGAAGGTAAATTAACTAGGGAAATGCAATTAACTAGTGTAATGAGAGAACCATTCACAAGTTCTGCTTAGCCCTTGGTTTATTGTGTCCAATTTGAAAATTAATTCCAGTTCCTCAGTTTCTCGTTGGAGTCTGTTTTGGAAGTTTTTCTGCTTCAAAATTGACACCATCAAGTCTTTAACGGAATGACCAGGAAGATTGAAGTGTTCTCCTACTGGTTTTTGAATGTTATGATTCCTGATGTCAGATTTTTGTCCATTTATTCTTTTGCGTAGAGACTGGCCGGTTTGGCCAATGTACATAGCAGAGGGGCATTCCTGGCACATGATGGCATATCTCACATTGGTTGATGTGCAGGTGAATGAGCCCCTGATGGTGTGGCTGATGTGATCAGGTCCTATGATGGTGTCAGCTGAATGGATATGAGAATATAGTTGGCATTGGGCTTTGTTAGAAGGATAGGTATTTGTAGACCACGATCAAGTCAACTCTTAATCTTTTTTTTAACCTTAACTATTTTGCTCTTACTGTAAGGTCTGTTTGCAGACCTCTAATAATTCTTGCAGCTCTTTTTTTGAACCCTGAGCAGTTAGTGAACATCCTTTTGAAAGTGTGGACACCAAAATTGGACACAGAATTCTAGTAATGACATACTAATGGTTTATAGAGTGATAATAGTACTCCATGGTTCTCCTCAATATTCCCCTGCTTAAACATCCCAGAATCAAGTAGCTGCCACAGCTCAAGAGTGCATGTTCAGTGGTTAATCCACCATGACCTTTAAGTCCATTTCAGAGTTCCTGCTTCCCAAAAAACAACACTTCATCCCATAAACATGACCCAGAGTGTTTATTCCTAAATGTATGTCTCTGCATTTCGATGTATGAAAAATAAACCAAAACAAATAAAACCCCAGGATAGAGATATAAATATTCAGTTTGGGAGCAAGAAGTTACTTTAAACTTTAAATTGTGAATTATTTCTCTTACACTAGCTAATCAACAGAAGAGGGGGCCCGGTCCTGTGACTTCCCTTTGCAATGAAGTTAATGGCTATTGAGGATGCTCAGCACCTAAAAGTGCTATGTCCAAAACTGCGATTCAGAATGTAAATTCGCCACTAAACAATAAAAATAAAAGAAGCCACAAAAATTCCATCCACTAGTTAAACAAAAAATCCTCTCTAAAGTTGGCAATTCCCCAAACTATTGCTACCGAGTGCCAACTGATATGTCAGAAAACCACTCCTAACACAAACTCCTGCAAACAGATCAAACCACAGTGGTTTCACTCACCAGTCAGTGAAGACACAACTAATAAAACTGTACATACCATACCAATACAACAGGGGATAGGGTGTGGGGGTTCGAAGGGGCCCGTACACACACACACAAGAAATATGCTATTGACTACATTTTCCAACCAGATTCACCACTTTTTAAAAAGTAAAATATATTAAAAAGTGTTCAATCCCTATCCAGAAAATGCATAATCTCTGAAAAAAGTGGTCTTTACCAAGTTGGGGCTAGCTGAATAGCTGTAATGGATATGTCTTGCATGCACATCCCATCAGAAAAACAAGGTTACTTACCTGTAACTGTTGTTCTTCGAGATGTGTTGCTCACATCCATTCCACTATAGGTTAGGCACGCGCTGCGGGCCTGGTTGCCGGGTAGATTTTCCCCTAGCTGCAGACTGGGTGAGCAGGGAGCCCCCTGGAGTGGCGCCACTGCGGCACTCTATAAGTACCCCTGCGACACAGTCTGGCCCTCAGTTCCTTCTTTGCCGGCTAACCCGACAGTGGGGAAGGAGGGTGGGTTTGGAATGGATGTGAGCAACACATCTCGAAGAACAACAGTTACAGGTAAGTAACCTTGTTTTCTTCTTCGAGTGATTGCTCACATGCATTCCACTATAGGTGACTGCAAGCAATACCTAGGAGGTGGGGTCGGGTTGACCCATTGCTGATCGTAAGACCGCTGACCCAAACGCCGCATCGTCCCTGGTCTGCTGGACTATGGCGTAGTGGGCGGCGAAGGTATGGACGGAGGACCAGGTAGCCGCCCTGCAGATGTCCGTAATAGGGACTCCCTCCCAGAAGGCCGCAGAGGACGCCTGCGCTCTCGTGGAGTGTGCTGTTACTCTCTCAAGCGGCTTGTCCGCGAGTTCATAACAGGTGTGAATGCACGAGGTGATCCAGGGGGAGAGCCTTTGGGCTGAAACTGGCTGGCCCTTCATCCTCTCCGCAACTGCCACGAAAAGTTGGGTTGTTTTCCTGAATTGCTTTGTTCTATCTAAATAAAAGCAAGAGCCCTCCTAACGTCCAACGTGTGTAATTGCTGTTCCCTTCCAGAGGTGTGTGGCTTAGGATAAAAGACTGGGAGACAAATGTCTTGATTAACATGGAAGGGAGAGACCACCTTAGGCAGGAAGGCCGGGTGGGGACGTAGCTGCACCTTGTCCTTATGGAAGATAGTGTAGGGCGGCTCGGAGGTCAGTGCACGGATCTCTGACACTCTACGAGCCGAGGTGATAGCTACTAGGAATGCCACCTTCCAGGAAAGGTGTAGTAAGGAACACGTGGCGAGGGGCTCGAACGGGGGCATCGCGAGGCGTGAGAGCACAAGGTTGAGATCCCAAGGTGGAATGGGACGCTTGACGCTCGGATACAGCTTATCTAGACCCTTAAGGAAACGGTATACCACAGGGTCAGAGAAGACTGAGTGGTTCGACTGACCCGGATGGAAAGCCGATATGGCAGCGAGGTGGACCCGGATAGTAGAGGTAAAAAGGCCCTGATTTCTGAGGCCTAAGAGGTAGTCCAATATACGTGGGATAGTAGCCTTCACTTGGAACGATGTCATGTTGTGTGCACCAGGCAGAGAAACGGGTCCACTTGGCGGTATAGGTACTTCTGGTGGATGGTTTCCTACTACCCAGAAGGACGTTCTGTACCTCGGCTGAGCATAAGAGCTCAGGACCTCTCAGCCATGGAGTAGCCACGCTGTGAGGTGAAGGGACCGCAAGTCCGGGTGCAGGAGGCGACCGTGATCCTGGGAGATCAGGTCTGGCCACAGCGGGAGGCTGATGGGAGGGGCCCTGGACAGCCGGAGGAGGGACGCATACCAACATTGCCTGGGCCAGGCCGGGGCTATGAGGATGACGTGTGCCCTGTCCCGTCTGATCTTCAGGATCACCTTGTGGAGAAGCGGGATCGGAGGGAACGCGTAGAACAGGTGCCCCGTCCAGGGTAGGAGAAAGGCATCCTTCAGGGATCCCCGGGAGCTGCCTCGAAAGGAGCAGAACTGGAGACACTTCCTGTTCTGTCTGGAGGCGAAGAGATCGATGTGGGGAAACCCCCACCTCAGGAAGATCGGCCGGATGACATCCGGCCGAAGGGACCACTCGTGAGTCATAAAGGATCTGCTGAGGTGGTCCGCCAGGGTGTTCTGGATTCCAGGAAGGAAGGAGGCCACCGGGTGAATAGCATGGTCTATACAGAATTCCCACAGGAGAATCGCCTCTTGGCACAGGGGGCTGGAGCGGGCCCCGCCTTGCTTGTTTATGTAGTACTGGGCTGTGGTGTTGTCTGTCAGCACCGCTACACAGTGACCCCGTAATGTGTCCCGGAACGCCTGGCACGCGAGCCGGACGGCCCTCAGCTCCCTGACATTGATGTGGAGGCAGAGGTCTGACTCCGACCAGCGGCCCTGGGTCCTAAGTTCCCCTAGGTGAGCTCCCCACCCTAGTGAGGAAGCGTCCGTCACCAGGGACATGGACGGGCTGGGGGGAAGGAAGGGGACCCCTTGGCACACATTGTCCTGGTCTTCCCACCAAGCCAGAGCGGATAGGGTGGCTCTGGGGATGGAGAGGAGGGCGTCCATACTGTCCCTTCTCGGTCAGTAGGCCACCGCGAGCCACGACTGCAGTGGGCGTAGCCGTAGTCTGGCGTGCTGTATGACATGAGTGCACGATGCCATGTGACCTAGCAGGCTGAGGAAGACCTTGACCGTAGTCATCGGACAGTTGCGTAGCTGTCTGATGGCCGACTGGATAGTGAGGAACCGAGGCTGGGGCAGGGATGCCCTTGCTACCGTGGAGTCTAGTAGGGCTCCTATGAACTGTATGTTCTGGGTAGGCTCCAGGGTGGACTTCTCCCTGTTGAGAAGGATTCCCAAGCGGTCGAACGTGCTGATAACGAGCCGCACGTGAGCTGACACTTGGTCCCTGGAGGTGCCTCGGATCAACCAATCGTCGAGGTACGGGTATAAGTGTACCCCGCGGCGCCGAAGGAATGCCGCTACTACCGCCATACACTTCGTGAACACCCTGGGTGCGGTGGACAGGCCGAAGGGTAGGACGGCAAACTGATAGTGCTCCCCCGCTACCAGGAAGCGGAGGTAACGTCTGTGTGAGGGTTTGATGCTCACGTGAAAGTAAGCGTCCTTCATATCGAGGGCAGCGAACCAGTCTCCCGGATCCAGAGAGGGAATGATAGTGCCCAAGGTGGCCATGCGGAACTTGAACCTGATCATGTAGGTGTTGAGTTCGCGCAGGTCCAGGATGGGCCGGAGGCCCCCTTTCGCCTTGGGGATCAGGAAGTAGCGGGAGTAGAACCCCTTCCCCCTGAACTCCTGCGGTACGGGCTCGATGGCTCCCAGTGCGAGGAGCGACCTCACCTCCTGTACGAGGAGTTGCTCGTAAGTGGGGTCCCTGAAGAGGGACGAGGAGGGTGGGCGGGTGGGAGGAGTGGAGGAGAGCTGGAGCGAATATCCCACCTCCACCGTGCGGAGGACCCACTGGTCTGATGTAATGTCTGACCATGCACGGCGGAAGTAGGACAGACGGTCTCCGAAAGGAGGATCCAGGTTTATGATTGGTGAACTGCCCCCGGGCGCACCATCAAAAGTTGGATTTGGGCCCCTGGGAAGGCTTAGAGCCTTGTTGTTTCCCGCCCTGCCTAGGCCCTTGCCGCCGGCGGTAAGGGCGGCTTCTCCTGAGGGAGGAGTCCTGGGGCGGGCGCGCAGGTGGGAAGAATTTCCTGCGTGGCGGGATGAAGGGACGCCTCTGTGGACCTGGGGTGTGCATGCCCAGGCCTTTGAGGGTTACCCCCCTGTCCTTGAGGGCCTGGAGATGGGCATCCGTATCCTCCGAGAAGAGGGACTGTCCCTCAAAGGGGAGGTCCTGGATTTTAAATTGCATGGCCGGGGCTAGGTTGGATGACGAGAGCCATGCTGCCCGGCGGAGGGCTATGCCCGAGGCCATTGTTCGGGCCGCAGAGTCGGCCGAGTCCAGGGCCGCTTGCAGGGCATGACGAGATATGTCCCTGCTTTGGAGCAATAGGGCCCTGAACTCCTGTTTGCCCTCCTGCGGGAGAGCAGTCTCAAATTTAGTAAGGGCCTCCACCGTGTCAAAATGGTGCCTACTCAGGAGTGCCTGATGGTTGGCGACTGTGAGTTGTAGGCCCCCGGAGGAATAAACTTTCCTGCCGAAGAGGTCCAACCTTTTGGCCTCTTTGGCCTTGGGGACCTGCGCCTCCTGCCCGTGGCTCTCCTTGTTGTTAACAGAGTCCACCACCAGGGAGGAGGGCGTGGGGTGAACATACAAGTATTCATATCCCTTGGCTGGGACAAAATAACGCTTCTCCACCCCACGAGCAGTGGGGGAGATAGAGGCGGGGGTCTTCCAAATTGCCGCCGTGTGGAGTTTAATAGTATTAATGAACGGCACTGCCATCCGTGCCGGAGTGCCCTTAGTTAACATGGTGGTGACCGGGTCGTCCACCACTGGGACCTCTTCCAAAGGCAGGTTCATGTTTTTAGCAACTGCCTGGAGGAGATGTTGGTAACTGGAGAGGTCCAAGGTGGGCGGGCTAGTTGATGAAGTGCCCGCCACTGCCTCTACCCCTACGGGGGAGGCGTAGGGACCCAGCTCCATAGGGCTACGTGCCGTGGAGGGCTGGACTGCCAATGATGGTCCTGCCAGCACGTCCACTGGACCCTCTGAGCTCACCGGGAACCCGGGTTCAGACTGGGCATCGTACCCCCATGCCGCCCACTCTGACCAGGCAGGGTTCTGGGTGACCTGGGCTGGTCCCGCCGAGCGAGGGGACCGCGTGCCGGCGGACTTTCGACGCTCCCGGTGCCGTGGGCTTCTCGACCGGTGCCGGGCGGTAAGGTACCCATCCGAGGAGTCGTGGCTACCCGAACTGTGCCGCCTCGGGAAGTCTCGGTGCCGAGACGATGATCGGTACCGGGGGGACCTTCGGCGCCGCGACGGCGTCCGGTGCCGCTCTCTACACTCCCGGTGCCGTGGGCTTCTCGACCGGTACCGGGCGGTATGGTGCCCATCCGAGGAATCGTGGCTACCTGAACGGTGCCGCCTCGGGGAGTCTCGGTGCCGAGACGATGATCGGTACCGGGAGGACCTCCGGCGCCGCGACGGGGTTCGGTGCCGAGACGACGAGCAGTGCCGGGACGCGGAGCGGCTTGTGGAGCGACGTCTTGGACGGTCTCGGCGCCAGCTGAGGGACCGGTGCCGGGAGTGCGACCGGTGCCGAGAGTACGACCGGCCCGTACCAGGGTGCCGGGACTCTAATCGGCGGCCAGAGCGCGAGTGGCGCGAACGGCCAGGAGGAGACCTTGAGCCGGGTCTCAACTCCTTGCGGCGCCGAGACTGCGACCGGAGCCGGGCGGGTGACCGTTGCCGGGAGTCTGGTCGGCGCCGCGAGATCGAGCGGTGTCCATGCCCTGCCGGGCTCCGACACGCGATCTCTGCCTCGGTCATGGGCGGCCTGCCCGTCGACCGGACTTGTTGCTGCGGGGCGTCCCCGGCAAGCAACCCTCTCGCAGCAGTACACGCCTCCATCGTGGAGGGAAGCTGCTGCGGAGTTGGCACCCCAAGTGGCAAGACCACTGGCACCGGACTCGACGGGGCCTCCTGCGGCGCCGGAGTCAGCGGTGCGGGTGCTGGCGGCTCTTCCTCAGGTCGGCTCCCCGGAGAAGGCTGAGGTCGCGGGACTGGTACCGACGGCTGGACGCGGTCCGGAGCGGTGGCGAAGTTGAGCGCTCCTCTTCCGCTTGGTGCTGGGGGAGCGCGACCGGTGCCGAGGCTTGGCTCTCGGCGGTTTGGGTGCGGGGTCCGGTGCCGCACTCGAGTCCGGGGCCGCCTCCATCAGGACGTGCCGCAAGCGGGATTCCCTGTCTTTGCGGGTCCTGGGCTGAAGGTACTGCAGATCTAGGAAGAAACTGCCAAGTGCACTTACCAGGCACTTGAGAGGCACTTAGAGTGTGGATCTCCCACAGGCATAGGCTTCCCACACTCTGAGTGCTTGAATCCCGGAGTCTTGAAGACAGAGGCTCCGGCAGCAGGGAAAACCCCTGCACTTGACTATTTACACTACAAAGACTATGTAAACTAACTAACAACAACTGCTAACAACGAACAATTAAGAGAACAATCGACTAGCTAGGAGATAAGGAGAACGCTGAAAAGCAGAACTCCTCTTCCGACTACCAGCTCGAGCGGTAAAGAAGGAACTGAGGGCCAGACTGTGTCGCAGGGGTACTTATAGAGTGCCGCAGTGGCACCACTCCAGGGGGCTCCCTGCTCACCCAGTCTGCAGCTAGGGGAAAATCTACCCGGCAACCAGGCCCGCAGCGCGTGCCTAACCTATAGTGGAATGCATGTGAGCAATCACTCGAAGAAGAACCACCCTTTCTCAAATCACTTGTTAAACATGCAGTCGCTTTCAGTAAGGAAGAAAAGTGAAAACAAACAAATGGTTGCTTCTATTATGTGCGGATGCCCCATTTCATGCCAATATTTTTGTGTTAGCAGAGAAACACACAGAGAACCCAATTTATTCAGGAACAGCATTTACTGAGAATGTAAACTCCCTACCTAACTCATGACTGTCCAGGAGAAACTGCTTTGTACTCAAGGTTTGTCTACACCAGGGTTTGGAACTCAAGTTAATTGATTCCAATTAATTCAAGTTTGCTACCATGTTTGTACCTGTTAATCTGGACAACTCCTTGAATATTTGTTCCAGAACACAAATTAAAAACTTTAGTGTAAACATACCTTCCCAGTTAGAGGGAAACATATGCGAAGTATTGCCAGGCCCAAGTCCTGAAAAATCATGAGCCAATCCTCAAAATATCATCATGAGATTAATTTAAAATTCATTACGTTTTTTTTTTTTTTTTGTCGTCTGGTTTCTGAGCCTTTGGGATGTACTTGGGTCATATCTCCAAGCTCTTCCTTGCACTCAGGAGAGTTAGAAAACTTAACATTTTGTTTCTTAAATAAAAGCTGCAATATTCATTAGAAATCTAGGACTGGAGCTTTAAGAAAAATATCAAATTTTGAGAGACATGATAAAATCGCTAGAGTTGGCAACACTACAAGAAGGTTACAAAGAGGTCCAGCCCTAAAAGAGAGACACACCCCAAAGTGTACCTCTCAATGAGGTAAATGGATGTGCTCTTCAAGAGCATTAGCTCATTTGAGTTAGCTTAACATGTTTGAAAAGCCATGTCAAAACATCTGAACAGGTGTTAGCCTGTTTCTGGATGAGGTTTTTCAATCATGTTAAACGAATTCGATTGAGTTAACATGACTGAAAACACACAGCCAAGACCACCACACAAACAAAGCAGCCTAATCAGTCGTGCATATTGCCATAGAGAAACAATGAAACAACAGTAAAACAGAATAATCCATGTTCAGACTGTTTTACTACATATCGTATGTTTCACAAAGAAAATAATGAAAAACTATTTGGGATTTACTCAAAGGGTATTGAAGTCACACTTGTGCCTAATTATAATAATTCTTTCGGCTTTTCTGATAGTTCTGTATTTTTATAATGATTTATTTGTTATGACACACAGTATGTGTGACAGATGTCCAATGCTGGCTGCTAAAAAGTAGCAACGCCCTGTAGCGCAGCAGCAAGAATGAGTGCATCAGCACTGAAATGGATGGGAAACTGATAAATTACTACTTGTGTCCCAGTTTTCTTCAGCAGAATATTGTGTCCGAACTGTAGTTTGGGCCAAATAGTCACAATGATATTTATGGTGCACGTAGCCCAATTTGAAGGAATTATTTTAAATGTATGCTCTTAAGAAGCTGATCTCCGTGGGCCAATCTTACACCTCCAAATACCAAATTATAGTAAATGGGCTTTTTGAAGGGAACGATGGGGGGTGCTGGAGTGATATAATCCACCCTGGGCTCCCTGCAATGCATAGGTAGGCTGCAACATTATGCCCTCCAAAGCTATGGTGGACAAACAATATTTGCAACCTCTCATGGGGTTCCTGGCCATTGAATCTGTGTAATGTACATACAGTGGTGTGTTTGAAGGCCTACCCTCAGTAGTCAATTCTGATGCAGGCCTTTAGGGGCTAGTCCCAGAATGTCCCTTAGAAGCATGTAAGGAATGCAGAGGCCTCCTGTGCACATCCCACCCCTGCACAGCCTTACCAAGGGTTTAAGTGGCAAAACCGGGAAGGGGGGGGGGGTATCATGCATCAAATCTTTGCTTTTGACTGAATTTCACACTAGCTGAGAATCACTGGATTCCTTTGGGGGCGGGGGGATTTCCCCTCTTTCCTTTTTTTTTTTTTTCAGGCTGGGCATTGAAGCTGGGTCGAGGAGGGTTTGCTGTGCATAGAAGACACACAAATGTTTTGGGAGGATACTGGGCAGATCATGAGGATGAAAGTGGGGATGGGAGCTTTAACTAACGCAGGCCTGGATTCAGCAAGAATCTTAAGCACACACGGAATTTTAAGTACAGTACCTGTAGTCCGGTTGACTATTTCAATGGGACTACTCGTGAGCTTAACCTTACGTGCTTGCTTAAGTATGCTGCTAAAATGGGACCGGGAATGCATTTCATTAAAAAAAAAAACCTGGATGGGATAAGACGAAGGACTTGTCTACACTTACATTTTAGAGCGCTCTAACTTGCTGGCTCAGTGGTGTGAAAAATCACCCCGAGCACAGTAAGTCTGAGCGCTTTAAAGCTCTAGTGTGGACAGACTCCAAGCGCTGGGAGCCTGGCTTCCAGTGCTTAGAGCTAATCCCCTCGTCGAGATGGATTATCAGGAGAGAGATCTCCCATTGCCCATATGCGCGATCAGACTCGTATATCAAAGCGCTGCCATAGGAGTGTGCCCATGACAGTGCTTTGAAGTTTCCAGTGTAGCCATGCCCTAAGTGAAGATGATCTTTTCTCTCTCCTCCATGACAATTCTTCTTCTATTGTACTTTTTCTAAATGGCCACCTAAAGTTACACTAACAAATTAAACTGTACACACACAGTTTGTGAAGCCTCAGTGAGGCACATACTGTCCCCATAAACATACATGTACAGATGGAGGCTATGAAAGGGTTTGGATTCTCCAGGGAGATGAGAAGGACTCCTAACTTTGCTGAAGTCACAGATGATGGCAGCAGCCCCTAAAGGCTGCTGGTCAGTCTTGGATGAAGATGGCCCTTCTAACTGGCCTTTACGTCAGCTCTTTCAGCCATTCTGGTAGCAGACAGAGCCCCCTTGGGGACACGTCCTGTTGCTCTGCTGCCTGGGTTAGTGTCAAGAGCAGTATTGTTTCTATTACCTCTGCTCTACAGGATTTTTTATGTTATTATACTGCCTCCCTCCTACCCGTTGCCACTCCCACCACCCCAGCAAGCTGGAGACCTCTCTCTCTCTCTCTCTCTCTCTCTCATTTCAGCTTTATCTTTGGAATTAAATCTTGATCTCCTGAAAGATTCATCTTGAAAGTAAATATAAAATCACTGCTGATAAAATTTGCGGATGACACAAAGATGGGTGGAATGGTAAATAATGATGACAGGGCAGCCATACAGATGATCCGAATTGCTTTGTAAGCTGGGCCCATCCAAACAAAGTGCATTTTAAAACAGCCGAATGTAAGATCACATCCTTAGGGACAAGGAATTTAGGCCATACCTGCAGAATGGGGGACAATATCCGGGAAGGCCGGGACTCTGAAAAGAAACATTGTGGAAAAACAGCTTAATATGAGCACTCGGTGTGATACTGCTGCAAAAGGAGTTAATGCAAGTCTTGCACGTGTAAACAGGGCAGAAGTAGATATGAGTAGGAATGACATTTTGCCTCTCTATACATCACTGGTGAGACCAACACTGGAATACTAGGTTCCAGTTCTGGTATTCACATATTTTAAAGGATGTTGAAAAAAATTGTAAAGGGTGCAGAGAAGAGCCACAAAAATTGTTCATGGGCTATAAAAAATGCCACACTCAATCTGCTTAGTTTATAAAAAAAAAAAAAAAGATCAAGAGAAGACTTGATCAAAGTGTACCTTCACTGCGTACTAACAGGCTTTTTATTTTAGTGGAGAACACCATAACAAGAACCAATGACTAGAATTTAAAGCCAGACAAATTCAAATTAGAAATACGACACACATTTTTAACAGTAAAAGTAATTAACCTTTGGAACAAACTACAAATGGAAGTGATGGATTCTCCATCCCTTAATGTCTTCAAATTAATACTGGATAACTTTCTGGAAAGTGTGCGTTAGTCTAATATAAGACATTGGGCTCAATTCAGGAGTGACTGTATGGAATTCTATGGACTATGTTATACAGGAGGTCAGACTAGGTGATCTAATGGTCCTTCTGGGCTTATACCTCTAAATTTACAAAAAGTGTGGTTTAACTCTGAAAAATGTCACCATGAGGTTCCATGTTTGTTGCCTTTCTTTGACTTCCACAGGAAATATGCTCAGTTTAATCTCATGGCTCAGCGGCAGTAATAAATAATGTGCAAGTTCAATTTTTGCCTTCAGTTACACATGTGCAATGTCATTATTCTGCCTTCACAGCATCATTGTCCGCACAGGGGTAGCTAGCAGCAGTGTTCAGCACTGCAGTCGGAGATGACCTAGTGATGGGTGGGGTGAGAATACAATACAGCTCCTTTTCCTATCACTGTGTTGGCTCTGTGAGAATAGGAAGCAGCAACATTTGTTTTTGACATTACAGGAAGTAGATATGCCTCACAGGGAGTAGGTGTTCTTACATAGCCACTTTTCAGAGAAAAGTCACACATGAAATAAAATGTGCTGTGCACATCACAAGGAGAAACTATGAAATAGTATGTGGTTGATTCAACACATCGGCAAATTGTGTATTTAACCTATTATACATAAAGGGAAGTCAGTGCATACAAATGGTGTGATCTGTATAAACTAAAAGTGTTTCTAGCACTCGTACTCCAATCCACCTCACTTCAGATAAAGCAACTTATACTCTAAAAATCATACCCGCTCACCAGTAAAAGATAATTTACTGTAGGTTTTCCAACAATATGCATTTCCAGTGATATATGTTTAAGTGTTAGGAATAAAAATTTAATGGGACCAGAAATCATTTTCCATGTTTCACAGCATCTTTGCTAGCCCATGGATTCAAAAGTGTAGAGTTTGCCTTAAATTTGGGTTAACCATATGGGGGAACCCAGAGAGGCGGGGTAAAATTGAATGTTAAGAAAGTCCCAATAAGAACATGGTTTACTGGAGACTTTTATTAGACCCAAATCATGTAAATCATCCTACACTCAAGTTACTTAAATGTTCTGTCATGGAAAAATAACTATTTTAGTAATAAAAGTCTAAAGTGTGTGTAAGGGAGGAAAGGGAAACTCTACACAGTGCTGTGGATCTGCTTTCTGTCCTACCGAGGGTTAATATGAAGAGAGGGAAAAAATGGTAAAATATGAAGCCAGTTTCCCGGCTTCATCTTTCACATTCCTATATCATGCTACAGCAGAAACTAATGAACTTGCTCATCTTTGAAAGCCCTTTTGCAAGCTCTTTCCCTTACCTTTAACTCTGATCATTACAGATTTTCCCTTATGTGTGTGCCAATTTTACTGGTATAATACTTACACTTTTACTGATTGTGTTCTGATGATTTCTACTGAGAGATACTTAAACCTTTTACAAGTCTAAAACTATTTTATCACTTCTGAAGAAAACTAATAGGGCAGAGTCACTGAATGATAAGAGAGAGAGACCACTGAATTTATTTAATAATCCACGTCCATTTCACAAAAATGGCCTGTGTAATCCTTTTAAAAATAATAACCTGTTCATTTCAGACCTTGCACAATGCTTCTCTTTGTCCCTTGTAAGTCTCTCAAATGTCTTATTTTAAAGGAATATATAGTACTCCCGGAAGACATTTTCCCATTTCTATTCTCTTCAACTCCTGTGAGCCCTTGTTCTGTGTGATAAGGCAATCTCCTTCGGGATCTGAGCTGTGTAGTTTCGCACCACGAGTGACAAGGACTCGACTTGAATAACTGCTGTGCGCAGGTTGTAATTATGTCAGCTGGAGTGTTGAACAAGGGGACTGATTAATGTGAGCCCCAGCCCAGGCACAGGCCCTATCAAAACCTTCGTGCAGGCCAGCAGTGGGGATGGGTTAGAGCAGAAAGACAAAACATGCTGTATCGTCCATGATAGATGAATTGCTCCAACAGTCTTCAGGCAGATGTTCCAGGACAGTATAATATACAATTACTCTGCCTTATCACCTTCCCAGGGACAATAAAGCTTCCTCCTTCTATAGCTCATGTGAGTGAAGGCAAAATTAGTTTTACTTTTACAACACTGACTCACTTATCATGTTTCCTTGATTGTGCTTTTACAGCTAAAGAAAACATGTATTCTACTTTAAAACTTCAAAAAAAAAAAAAAACCCACCAAAAAACCCTCTAAAATCTTCTATAAAACAAGAGGATTTCTTTGAAACTACTTAGCATCATGGTAACACACTTCTTAAAGGCCTAGATTTACCAAGGCACTCTAATAACATATGAGCTATTCATGTGTTTAGTATTATATGTGTGCTGAAGTAACCTACTGAATCAAGTCAAAATGGATGTTTAGTTAAAAATCTGTGTGTTTTGAAGAGGGGTTGCTCATGTGACTAACATATATACTGACAGCTATTTTTAACTAAGCACCCATTCCAAGCGGCGCAGACCTACCAGCCATAACAATTTTTAAAAGAAGCCTCTAGTGTCCATTTTGTGCCCACATACTCTGTCAAAGATCACAGGAATTGACTCTATAACTATTACCAAATTCCAATCATGTTTCAGAGAATAAACAGAGCTACTGCCAGCAACAGAAGAATATTGTGTCCCTATACTCTTCTTCTTCAGACAGGACACATCAGGTGGACAAAACAGACAAATGAAGGTGGAAGAGGTTTGGGAGAATTAGGTACCAATAAAACAGATTTTAGCAGAAAAGCAGGAGTCTTTTTTTTCCTGGATCCCCACAAACTTTTCTTCTTTTATTTATATTTTTTAAAATACTGCAATGTTCAAAGAATGGTCAAGATGTTGCTACATTTCTCACTGGACTGCTAGGCATATCTGTATCTGCAAGCTCTTCAGAACAGGTAGTGGGTGAAATCCTGGCCCCACTGAAGATGGTGGGAGTTGAACCATTAACTTAAATGGAGCCAAGATTTCATCCAGCATCTTTATTTTGACATCTGCAGCACCAAGCACACTGGTGCTCAGGAGTGCCAGCAGGAAACACATTGCCCACCCTTTGCTTTGCTGGGAGTTGATCTCCCCAGAGAACAATGAGGGGAAACTGCACTGTCTCTAGCACTGGAGGAAGGACACTGACAATTCTTCCTAGGGTGCCGCTGGTGTGTCACTGAAACCAAAATCAGATATTTCAGATTAGTGCAAGGGATACTGAGATTCCACTGTGGGCATACTGTAATGGTATGGAAGGAAAAGATACATAGTTCCAAACAAGAAATCAAGTTAGGAGCTACGGCTGGTGGGAGTAGGCAAGAGCACAGCTGCAACAGGCAAGTATTTTAGTTATCCAAAAGGGGAAAAAAATTACTGTAACAAGCTACCTTAGCGGTTGATTTACATTATAAAGCTGTTTTTGCAAGGCAAAGATTTTTTTAAATCTTTAGGTGTCCAGCTAACCCATGAGGAAGTTTATTAATGCTCCGGAGACCACTGGACTGTGAGCATGTGCAAAATTCATTAACCAACCTATCAAGCCCCAGGACTAGTTCATAAACATACATAGGAACTTTTCAGATCAAGCAGCTTTTGAAATATAGTGCTACAGACAAATTAGCAGCCCTTTCAGAAAGTAAAGAATTCATTTTGAAGTCTCTTACCTCAAAGGTGCCTTGTACAATTTACTTGAAGGAAGGGAAAGAATTTACCTGAAATTTTTGTTGGTGTTTCAAAATGAGGCTGTGAAGTTTCAAAGTGAACCACATTGCCTCCTTAACTATGGAGTCACCACTAAGATCCAGAAATCATCTTGACAGAGGGAGGATGTTTATATAATAAAGTTAAGGGGTTCTGGTGATATCACAGTAAACCACCAAAATGATTGTTCAAGTAGTTTATGATGTCACTAGACCTCTTGGATATATTTATAGGCTTATAACACAAGAAGTTTTATACGATTATAAACTACAGAGCTTTCTAGCTATGTATCCTTTTAATAGTGATGTCACAGCAAAAAATATAAAAGACAGTACTGCTAAAGAGTGTTAGAAGTGATGTTAATTTAAGACTATTTTTAAAATGATTTTTGTCAGTATAAAGCACAATAATACAATACCATGACAAGCTGGGTTGTTGTACTCAGGCAGAAGGAAAAGAAAGACTAAGAGCCAGATTAAGATGATATCTGCCTGGAATAAGGGACAGAATGTAATTGCACTGCCCCCAAAGTAGACCAGCTAGCTAGCTGTGATTTTGAGAGTCAACGTTCATTTTCTGGATCCCCCTTTACTCCAGGGCATTGTAATTGGTTATTAGGTGGAACAGTCACAGATTACTTCCTCCCGTTGGCCAGCTCACCCATTAGGAGAGGATGTATTGAGTCAAGGCTCCACCCATGTGGCAAAAGGTGTAACAGCCCTGTGCAGGCTTTTCCCCATACATTTGAAGTGTGTATCCCATAGACCAGCAGTGTTCAATATGTTCGCTACTAACCACATGTGGCTAATAGGCTATTGTATTGTGGCTAACGCATGTGGCTTTTTTATAATGTGGCTAATAAGAAAAATTCAAAACCACAAGTGTGGCTAGCATCGAATTTCTATTGGACACTGCTGCCATAGACCATATGAAAATATAAGCAGAGCATTACAATCCCTTCCTTTCTTGGGCACGGCACAAACCAAAGTGGTGATCTTGTCCTGAAGTAGTGTATACTTTCCCCTACATATTGTAACAAATACTGCTCCGTGCCCATGTATGCAGCCCATTATTTTAAGTGCATATTTTGGTGATTTAATTTGTGATTTTGTTGTCATGTTCTGTCATTGTTAGCAGAATCCTTCATAAAACCGAAGTCTTAAAATGCAGGTAACCTGTATGTATAAGGTTATGCTGTGTAACAACAGATTTCAAAGTGATATCCATGTTAGTCTGTATGTGATTCCAAAGATTCAAAAGTTGCTTTAATACTTTGAGTCAAAATATATTTTTCTTGAGCAAAGAGAGAGAAACTGGCTACTAACATAGAGAATAGGCATCTTAAAAATATGTACAAAACCCTTAGCAAGTAAGTAGCAGTATTCTCTGTAGGGAATAGTGATAATAACATAGTGATATTATCTACTTGCAAAGGCAAAACTGTAGATTTTAATGGTGACAACTGTAACTATGTAAAGAAAGGTCCAGAAAAGTCTCAAATAATCTCTGTGGCCCCCATTCAGACTTAAATCCTCCTGGCCAGGTCACATAAGCCAGCTGTGCACTGGCCTGATCAGGAGGTAAGGTTGGCTCAGTGAGTAAGACAATAAATAGGTGATTACATCTATATTCTGGGTTTACAATGTCTAGCAAAATGAGACCCTAAACCATGGCTGGGCACCCTGCATGCCACTGTAATACAAATAAACAAACAAACAACATTAAACAATACAGCTTGGGAACTATTTTGGGATGGAGAGCTCATGTACATAAGCTCCCTGTCTGCTCCGCAACACTATTCCCTGCTTGTAACCCACTGTTTCCCACAGCTCATGAAAAACAAATGCTCAGGATAAAGCCAGTATCAGCCACCTCCATCAGTGCAGAGAGCAGTTGCTGACATTTCATGAACTAGGAGCTGCAGAGGAAGTTTGGAGGAGGCTAGAAATCTACAAGTTCTCTTCAGAGAAAGAAGAGGAAACCTTTTTCAACAATTGTTTTCCTTCCTTCAGAAACTTATTTCCCTCCCACCTTTATATTTTGTATTTTTAAACAGCGGGAATTTTCCCCCAAAGCAGGTTCCCACTCTTTCTGGAAATCGTATTGAAATGAGAGTCTTTTCTCTTCCTGAGCCACGTAAGGCTCAGATCAAAGTGGACTTCAGATGGTCTTTTTAAAATAAATTATTTAATTCCTGTAGAGAAATCCTGTGGGCTCAGCTGATGTAATCTGGCCTGGTGCCATTATGCTGAAGTAAATGGAGCTACATCCATTTACATCAGATGAGGAAGCAAAACTGAGGGAAAAAATGGAATGTAATTAAAGACTATATCATAATGCATACAAACATGGGGGTCAAATTAAAATTCCACGGGCAACCTTAACTCTGGTATTTCCTAACTTTTGAGTACTTGACTTTGCAACTTTAGTAATGATCTTTTAATGCAATTTTGTGTTTTTACATATGGGGTGTGTGTGTGCTCTTTATTACATGATAATAGCTTTAGGCCTGGGCAATAAGACAATGCAACAGACTAGTAGCAAAAATATTATCAATTATTTTCATCAATAAAGTTTGCACCTCTACTACAATATGTACACTAAAAGCAAACTACCACTCAGGGGATTATCCATAGCAATTGACCATTCCCAAAGATAATTTTGACCCTTTTATAATGATTGGATTTGGGACTAAAGAACAGTAAGCTAAATAAGCATGTTTATTTTGATTCTACTTTGAGTAACAATAGAAGAGAAGAGGGATACGGTTACTTTTTTTCCAAAGTGACTGTGTTAGTTAATCAGCAATCCCAATGCTTAATTTCTGCTTCAATTGTGCCAACAAATAAAAGGGTAAATATGTAGATTTAAAGATATTTTGTATTTAAAAATACGGCAATTAATTTATTTGAAACATGAAGAATTTCAAAACATGTCAAGTGTTTTTGCTAAAAATATTTTGAAAACCAGAGCTTTCTCACTCATCCTGAAGTCAGAAAGATGCATTAAAACTTGTATTTATTTTAATTGAAAATATTTCTAAATAACCCCTTAAAGTTATGATTTGCTATTGTTAATTAAGAGCCTGATAGGAATGTTTGTGCTGAATTTGCACATAGCTTGCCAACCTGAGAGTGTCTCCAAGAGAGAAAAATATGGTGGTAGCTGTGTGGAGTGGAGAGAAGATAAAATGTATAGTGCAAATGGAAGACATTAGAGTTTCTCTCTCCACTGCAATAGGCATGAGATTTTCCCACCAGATTTGTTGATATCAAATACATTGTGTTTGGACTGAGAAAATATGACAATTCATATGTAGGCCAGAGTGGCGAAAGGCAGATCTCTAGTAGGAATGATAGACTGAGGACTAGGCACAGTGTTGGATGGCAGGGGGAAGACAGTAAGGAGATGGAAGAGGCCAGGTGCCTATGAATGGGAGTGGGTAGGTAGGGGACTGGGCACTGGATCAAGATGGACTGCAGTGGAAAGAAATTGGTGAAGGAATATCTATACGGAAATTATTAACATTTATGTCTATTTTCTGATCTCAGTGACAATGAAGTTAACAGGTTTGCATATGAGAAATGTAGAATTTGAACTTTAAAAGATGACACACAAAAGTTCTTCCTCAGGGTACTCATCCAAAAATGGGACTGGAGCAATGTTGCCAAATGTCACACTTTTATTATGAGTTTCAGGATATTTTGTGTTTTTTTTAAAGCCCCAGCTGATGGAGTCAGGTGATTGCATGAGAATCAGCTTTCATTTGAAATAAAAATTTCTAGTCCTCAAGGTTATAAAGGAAAGGTGGAAAATGTGAACTCTAAAGACTGAAAAAACAAAAGTCAAATAAAAAGAATCCAATATGTATTGTTTTAAAGCCATTCTCATGATAGCTGAAGTTATGATTCAGAATATTTGAATGCTTGGGGTTAGTAGCTGTCAATAGTAGTTGAATGCTTGGGTTTAGTAGTTGTCAATAGTAGTTATTTAAAGTCAACATTAACCTACAGCTAGCCATGGTGACAACCACTGCATTCTACCATTTCATTCCAGAGATCAGCCTTACACACTTTCCATTTTGGCCTTACATAACTAAATACTGTTATCTCAGAATTTGCAATATTCCTTTGCTATTCTTATTATAGCCAAGGTGTTCAGCAAATGTTAAGGTAATAGTTTCAAGGCGGCTGAAAGGTTATTAAAGGCAACTATAGTACATGTAAAAGTAAATCACTTACTTTGCACATTTTTATGACTTGGGTGCAAATCCTGGAGTGTGTTAAAAAGTCCTTATTTTACAACTTATGAACATAGACAATAAGTCAAAAGGAAATGGGAACTCCCTAGGGATGCTGTCCCCCCTCTCCCCTCAAAAATGTAGCCCCTGTGGAGTCACTCGCTCCTACTCAGGATGCTGTTGCTGCTGAAACTACACAATGAATCCTTCTGCAGTTGGAATTTCAGATGCAATAATCCCTTACAGAGTGTTGTCTAATTATTTTATTATGCTTTTATTATGCATAATAAATGTAAAATATTTATTTTAGTTTACATAATTATATTAAATATGCATGCTATTTATCCTGGGTCTTGTAAGACATCCTTCACAAGTGATGTATTTTTCAGAAAGGTGCATTTATGGAATTAATGCTGTTTTGCTGGTCTGGCTGTTTATTTTGTAAAGCTTGTAAAAAGTCTCTTATCTATTACCATAGAACATTTTGTCAACCCTCTGGATGCTGCCTTCCATTTTTTCCTGAGTACTGTGTGTAAAATGAAGAGTGGATTGTAAACTGTTCAGTGGGGCCCCAGAGGAATAAATGTCTTTTTCTTTAATTAAAGAACAGTGGTGACATACAGTAAGTTAATGTTATACCTGTCATGAGATCTCATGGTCACAGTAAGTTATGGCAATGTGTGGTAAACACATCACAAGACTAATCCTATATTTCTCATGCAGTCTAAACTCCCATAGACTTCAATGGTGTGCTAGAAAAGCAAGATTGGGCCTTATATGATCAATGACAAATTAAAATTAATCTATTTTGTACTATGATGTACATGTTCTTCTACAGTGAATGGATATTATTATATGTCTAAGAAATGGTGATAGTTATAAGAAACAGTAAGTTCTAATGGGCTCAGACTTAAGCCGAATGGTTCAAATCTGGATAACCACAAGTAGGCTCTGAAATCTACATACAGGCATAAAAGCGGCTTGATTTTCAAAAATGCTGAGCACCTGCAGCACCCATTGATTTCACTGGGATTTGTGGAACCCCAGGACTTCTGAAAATCAGGCCACTAATATTTAGGTGCCTAAATATGGGGCCTTACATTATGTAGACAGGTTTGAAAAGTTTGGCGTTAGAAAATAAAATCCACGCTATTCAAAGTTTACAGACATAGACCGATGAATTGGGCTATAGCCCATGAAAGCTTATGCTGAAATAAACTGGTTAGTCTCACCGGTGCTACATGTATTCCTCGTCTTATTTAGACATAGACCAGTTTCAGCAAGTTCCAGGACTCCTTACTTTACACTGTGCTCCATAGAAAATGCAAATAATATTTTTGTCAGTAGAATTCCAATGTCATGCAATTAAAAAAGTTTAGCCACATAACACTTCTTTCTTAAATGCCATAGAAATCTAGGATAACCATTGCATAAGTAATGGCAGAAGAGGGTCCTATGAGACCAATTCTATACTATAAAATTGTGGTGAACATTAATTAAAAATGAATAACTTTTTGTATAATGGAGTATATTGATTTAATAATGGAAAAGACATATTGTGATTTGAGATCATAAATGCAGAGAAAAGCATATATATTTACATTTAAATAGACTGAAGGAGTCATTGGCTAAATTAACAGTGCAAACTTGAAAAATATATCCAGGCTGAAAAGACCAATAATATCTCTTTTTTGGAGGCACATCCAAATGAGAACTGTTCATATTTTAAGATTTTTCCTTATTTCATAAATAATAATTATTCACACTATTGCCAGATACATAAAATTAGAAGATAATTTCTTTGCCACTGAGGTAATGTATTTTTTCATTATGAATTTAGAAGTCTAAAAGTAAATATCACAAGGTCAAAATGCAAATGACTCCAAATAACATACTGCACAATTTTGGAGCTATAGTCATAAACATAGCTTATATAAACAAATCAATCAAGTTTATACAATCCAGTGCTACACTTGTTTTCTTTTTGGGAATATAGATTTCATTACGAATTATATAATTTGCGTGATAAAAATATGAAAGTAGTTTATTATTCACTTGGGCACACCACAGTCATTCAAGCCTTTCCCTAGTTAAGGAAGGAATTTCCCTGCTGACTGTGAGTTATTGAGAATATTTTTTTCCTTTCAATTCTATCCAGCCCAAACTAATCTTTCCCCCTAGATGTCTTATAGTCTATTCCACTTTAGTTTCTGTTGCTAATAAAAAAGACAAGTGATATGGGCCTACACAGTTGCAAAATAATCCACATTTTAATCACAACAGTTTCTAAATTCATATTTATTCTTTTATTAGCATCCTTTCATCCTAAAGCTTCCCAAACTGCCTTACAGATGAGCTCCATTGAGCTTGAAATCTTGCTTCTTTCACCAGCAAAAGTTGGTCCAATAAAAGATATTACCTTACCCAGCTTGTCTCTTATGGAATGCATGCAGAGATCATGTCATCCATCTCTGAAAGGAGATGTGAAAGAGTGCAAGCAACACTCCTGTATTTCTACACATGAACTAAAGAATACTCCTCTCATTGAAACAAAGTGATTACAATTTAAAAAGTCTGCATTTGCCAAGAGTCACCACAAAATAGTATTTAAGGTAGTCCAGCAACAACCTAACCACTTGTTCTGGGGGAACTTACAATAGACTGGCAGGATATAATTACCAACATGAGAGTTTGAGCAGAACACATGAAGGTTATCATGTTTACTACAGCAAAAAGTTGTCTAATGCCTACAAATAGTTACAGCCATAATTTCATGTTCTTCCAAAAGGTGGCACCTACAATAATAACACATGCTGAGGTGTTGGCTTACAATTGAATCAGTGTGAAGAGCACCACATGTTGAGTCCCAGCACAGAAGTGAGAGAACTAAGAGGAGGGCAATATGTTAGCCACTTTAAACAACAACAACAAAAAAGGAAAGGATAGAGAAGAAGATGGAGTGGAGAAAATGTAGCTGCCAACAGCCTTGGCTATTATCCCAGGACTGTGGAAGCTGGCAGGCAGATATAGAGATCCCGAACTCTAGTAACAGCATCCCCCCTCCTGGCTCCTCAGCAGCTTTGCAGGGTGCCTCTCTGCCTCTCAACTGCAGCAGCGACAGCTCTAATTTCTGCATCACTGCCAGCGCGCATAAGGAAACTCCTCTTGGACCCAAGAAGCATGAGTTCGTACCTTAAGAGTCCACCCTTCATGTGGACAAAGAGTTGGTCACCTTGGCCCAGAAGGGAGCCGTGACAGAGGAGATATGAAATACTATAGCCATGGGACAATTATTTCCAAATAAAGAAGGAAGTGGGGACTGCCAGAGGGTTTTCTATGCACTCTGACGAATTTTAGGTTATTTTCTTTGCTCTGTCTCTTCCCAAAGAAAATAGCTACAAACACACTAAAATACTTATAAAAACCTTCTGTGGCTGGGATCTCTAGAGTATTTGGAAATACTCTAGAGTATTGTCCCTGTTTAGCCTCATTCACGACGCATCTTATCGGACACAATATTTAGGGCACTGTGGTACCTTTCCCAAACCTGAAGTAGAGGTCTGTGTAGCTCAAAAACTTGTCTCTTTCACCAACAGAAGTTGATCCAATAAAAGATGATACCTCACTCACCTTGTCTGGGACCAACACAGCTACAACAACACTGTAATCAATATGTAAGATATGCATTTTGTGTCATGGAGCAGTGAAAAAGCTCTTAAAGTCACTGTCCATTCGTTCACTGTGTCCACGGCCCAATCCCACAAACTCCTACATGAGCAATGAGTAGCACTTCCATTCACTGGTGATTTCAAATGAACCTCTTTATAACACCAAAACTTTTCTCTTATTTCCTAGTTGAGGCCAATGGGACCTACTCCACTGAGTAGGGACTGCTCAGGAAAGTGAAGATGAGGCCCCTTTTAAGATGCATTGTGAATGGGACAGCATTCCCCAGGAGCCTTTACCTCATTCATTGCTCATCTTGCCATATTCACTGCAATCCTTGTAAATACTCACCTTCCATGTGCCTCTTCGAAGAACATTCAGTGATGTACAGCCCAACATAAAGCCCTGCCTTCGTTGCCTGAGCCAAAGCCCATTGAAGTCATTGAAAAGACCCCCATTTATTTCACTGGTGCCCTCAGTTTGTACTTGTAAGGCAGAAACTGTATAGCTCCTAATGCGTGCCGCACAGGAGCTTCCAAGTATTTACTTCACGATGCGTGGGACAGGGCACTCAGGAAGTATCTAACCTTTACTATATTTTTTCTTTTTTAAACACTAGGAAATTCCATTAAAAAAGCTATGTTAAAAGAACATTATGGTTGTTTGCTTACCACTCACAAGTCAAGAAATGATGCAGAACTGCACTCAAGTTCAACTTTCCCCTTGTTTATACACTTTGAGATAACCTTTAACGACATGATCACATAGCCTTTCCCAAATGTATTATCCATTTCTAAAACTTTGAAAGTTAATTCTCGTAAGCTGCACGTGAATTTTTCATGCACTCTTTGTATAGCATACACAGAATAGTATATAATGCTATAAGATGTCAAAACCGCAATGAAATAAAAAGCATATATTAAACTGCATTTGAAAAACAGTATATGAGCATTTAATTACAAATAGCACTAACATGTATAAGGCTTATGTGGCTGAATTAAGCTAGCGCAAATAACCTTAATTTCTCTCTTTTCCTGACTTTTGCATACTGAACAATGCAGCCATGATTTTGTCAAAACAGGATGGCTTTTAGGGCAGCATCTTATGAGACTTTGCCACTCAGAGTGCTCTTCTTACAACCTTGCCCGATCAACTAGCCTGGCAAGGAGGAGGAAAAACTGTAGCGGAAACTTTAACTAACTTCAGTTGCTTCCAAGTTGCTTCCACTTTTAATATGTGTTTGAGAGGTGCTCAGGCTGCTAAGCCTTTTTGGGGCAGTTTTTCTTTCTTTGTGGAATGGCTGCAACTCCACTGAGAAAATTTTCAGAAGTGGAGTTGATTTGAAAAGGCAATGCAGATAAGTAGTCTCACCATGGAGAATTCTAATAGACACCAGAGCAGCTGTGAAACCAACACTCTATATTAGCATAATAGTGTTACCACTAAAAAGTTTCCCATCATTTGTTTTTCTTTTTAAAGTAATGTCTCAATACTATGAGACTAATTTTAAGTTATCTCCAAATTTAATATGCGATTACTGCTGCAACGATGGAATTTTAATGGCAATATAATTTCACTGGTGACTTCAAATGAACTTCATCAGTCCACCTTAACGTCTTTCTTTTTTTTATGAATGACTTGTTACCTGTAGTCACACCAGGGACATCTATAGGGTTTTTCACCAGTATGGACACGCTTATGTCGTGTTAGATGTGACTGTGTTGTGGAAGCGAAATTACACTCATCACATCTGAATGGTTTCTCTCCTGAAAGAGGACAAGAAAATATAGACATGAATAAATTTTAACAGATAGAAAACTCCCTGAGCCAGATTTTCAGTTCATATGAGCACAAGAGCGAACACAATCTGCAGTTTCAAATATAACGAGCCTCTTCTTAATTACAAAATACTCCTGCAGTAACTCTCATTACAAGTTATCTACCCAATTTTCTGGTTGCTTCCTCATGTGGCACTAGAGCAGCCTGCTTGCCAGGGAGGAGGAAGTACTGCACTGGGCTCAGATGTGAAGCCCTTCTTCCTCCTTCCTAACAAGTATAGTGCAGCTTTATTGGACTCATCAATGCAGCTTCCATCAAGAAAAAGAGAGATAAGTAGGGAAGGGGAACCAGAGGAGACAAGGAAAAGAATAGCAAAAATTATCAGCCTCATTTTATAGCTGGAATAACTAAGAAAAGTTAAGTCACTCAATCAGTGGAGTCAGTGCCACAGCATGGGATTCTCTAGTTTTCAATCCTTTGCTTCATCCACAAGACCACTCTGCCACTCGCGCTACCCAGTTTCTATTAGTGGGCAGAAGTCACACTGCTGCTAAGATTCTAGCAGCTGACTTGAAGAGATCTTGAGGCAGCCTTAGTGCAGTTAGCAGCAGCAGCTTTGCACACCACAGCTGCAAATCAATTTGTGATGCACTGAAACACCGAAGGAGCTGCAGCCAGGAAAAACCAGTGATACATACAAGTCTAGGGGTCAGTTCACATTGTTCTACATTTTGTAAGGATTCCTTCACAAAACAAAGAATAAAAAATCTAACACACACAAAATCACTATTTTAAAATAACATTATTAAGGTGGAATGGTCAAGCATTCAAAAGTTATGAACTGCCAGAATTAACATTGCATCAATGTTTCAGAATTAATGTGCATGCATTATGATAAGTATTTAATAACATGATCACATGCCATTATTTCCATAGGATCCCTGCCTCATATACTGTATAGAATAGCAGTGCTCCCTTAATGAGCAAGTATTCAATATTTTTTTTCATTCTTGTTGTTCAATGTGGGCCCCTAGACCTTATTTACTGCATACTAATCAAACCCTAGTCTGAAGACAGATTGATTAATTCCTTATGTGCTTTTCTGTGGTGCTCGTCATTTTAGTGAGTGGTTCACAAATATCAATTATCTTCAGTGAAACAAGGAGTTTGGGGTATTAATTCCATTTGGATGGGGGAACTGAGGCACAGAGAGAATAAAGTCAAACGTTTCCACTAATTTTGGGTGCCCAGGTTGAGACAACTAAGACCTAATTTTTTCAGAGTACTGAGCATTATACAGCAATTTAATTCCCACTGACTTCAGCTACAGCTATGACTTCTGCTAATCAGGGTCTCAAACTAACCACCTATAAAATGAGGAATACGCAATTTGTAAGCATCTCGGAAAAGCTGGGTAGCATTTGATTGTCTTAATAACGAGACCATTCTTTCTCTTTATGTAATCCTCTGCCTCTTTCGTAATACACCTAGAGCTAGAGCTGGAAAACGTAAATCCCTTCTTGTGAAAAAATTTTATTTTTTGGTTTTTGGTTTTTTTGGTCACAAAACAGGATGAAATGGCAAAAAATATTTTTTTTCTTTAGCAGAAGGTTCCAGTCAATTTCAGGCAGCAAGTGAAAAAGACAAGAGACTTCCAGCCTGGCAGGAAAGACAGAGAGGCAGGGTGCTCAGTATCCCCACCTCAGGGGTCACAGCGACAGAGAGTACGGATGCCCAGTAGCTTCAGCCTCACGGCTAGGGGAGTAGGCTGGAAGCTCCTGAAGCGAAGTCATGGCACTCAGCCCCAACAGCTCTCCTGGAAAGCTTTTGTCATTTTCACTTTCCAGCAGGCAGTCTCTTGCCCAGGCAGTTTTAGTCTCTTCAACCTAGGCTCACTGTCCTGGTCTCAATTTCCACCCAAATTCCCTGTCTCTCTCCTTCTCCTCCCTCCCCCCCCCCCACATCTCCTTGCCCAGCCAATGCGTTTCCCCTGCCCCCAACCTCCAATTGCCCTCCTACCCACAATGCCTGTCCCTATAGGCTCCCAGTTCCAATCTCTCCCCCCTGCCAGGCTCCCCACCCAAAGTCCCCTCTCCCACTAGCTCCATGTCCCAGTCTCTATGCTCTGCTTCTTCCAGTTCCCGTTCCACACCAACACTCCTCTTCAGATATGTCTCCTGTCCTCCCTCACCTTGCTTCCTTCACCCCACAGGTACTCAGACCCAAAGTGCTTCCAAGCCAACTGCAGTCTCCCTCTTACCCCACCTCTCAGACACAGTTTCCCTCTCCCCACAGTACCAGCCTGCAATCCCAGTCTCCCCCCAGAAGGCTTCTTGTCCCAGTCCTACTCCCTGGTTGTCTGCTCACCCCATATGCAGCAGATCCAGCTCTTGTCCTTTTTGAATTCATATCAAGTTAGGTTGACCAGACAGCAAATGTGAAAAATTGGAACGGGATGGGGGGAGCCTATATAAGAAAGACCCAAAAATTGGGACTGCCCCTATAAAATTGGGACATCTGGTCACCCTATATCAAGTAGCTTCTACCTTTCTACTGACTGGGCCTAGCTAGGGGGTTGGGTGAGTCACTAAGAGCACAGAAGAAACAGGCTCTCTGTTCTCAGTTCTAACCATTCCTGGCACAGCCTGCAGCAGGAATGACCTAGAAAGTCCTGCTCAGCTCCAGGGTGGAGCATGCCCAGTGTGGACAGAATCTTTGGGGGAATTTAATCAATAAAATCTAAGAACTCTCTATTGAGCCTGTGCAAATGGCAATTTTTTTCTAAGGTTTATAACTTTGCCAAATTTGGTCAGATTTGCATTGGGACAGTGAAAGGAACATCTAACATAAAGGCCACCTCCTACCAAATATCAAGTGCCTGCTCCAAAGCAGGGAATGCAAAAGAATTTCAAAGCCAAGGATGCCAGAATTTTTTTTTTAACATGGACAAAGCAACATATTTTTTTTCCTTGCCTCATTCTCAGAAACAACTAAACTGTTTTGTTTGCAATTTAAAAAAAACTAGCCTGAGGCAGACACCTGGCATGGAAAATTTCAACCCAAACAGTTGAAGTTTGGCAAAGTTATAAGCAACTGAAAACAGGGTCTTAAAATGGGAAATAGTAGGGAATATTAATAACTAGCAGAAATACCCGGCGTTGCTCGGGTCCGTTGGAGGGGGGCAGGGGGGAGAGAGCTGAGTGAGTGGGAGGGCCGTTGGAGTGGGGGGAGGGGGGTGAGATTTTAAAAAGTTTTTATTCTTACCTGAGGGGGGAGAGAGCTGAGCGAGTGCGGGGGCCAATGGAGGGGGGAGGGGGAGAGAGTTGAGAGAGTGGGGGGTCCGTTGGAGGGGGGAGGGGGCAGAGAGCTGAGCGAGTGCGGGGGCCATTGGAGGGGGGAGAGAGCTGAGCAAGTGGGGGGGGCCATTGGAGTGGGAGGGAGGGGGGAGAGAGCTGAGCGAGTGCGGGGGCAGTTTGAGGGGGGAGGGGGGAGAGAGCTGAGTGAGTGCGGGGGCCGTTGGAGGGGGGAGGGGGCAGAGAGCTGAGCGAGTGCGGGGGCCGTTGGAGTGGGAGGGAGGGGGAGGAGAGCTGAGCGAGTGCGGGGTCCGTTGGGGGGGAGGGGGGAGAGAGCTGAGCGAGTGGGGGGGCATTGGAGGGGGAGGGGGGAAGAGAGCTGAACGAGTGCGGGGGCAGTTGGAGGGGGGAGAGAGCTGAGCGAGTGCGGGGGCCGTTGGAGGGGGGTATTATTACATCATAACTATGTCACAGAGAACAGCAGGTGTTAACCTGCTGCCCAGCTGATGTTAATGAGCTTTAAAGAATTTTACCCCTAGGGGGTGTAAGAGATTTGAAAAAATTTCGATTCTTATGCTGATTAGGATCCTAAAGCCTATAACTGTACCAAATTTCAAGTCTCTAGCTCAAACGGTGTGGAAGGAGTAAGGGAACATACATACATACATACATACATACACACACACATCCCATTTGACTTTTATATATATAGACAGACGGCCATACCAGCCCCACATATATTTCCCAAATGAAAGCTGGGATTAGTCCTCATATTTCAAACTAGCCAAACCAGGAGAAGCCCAGACTGTAGGCTTCTTAGGCTTTGAAAGACAGCTCTAGAGAAAGAAAATTGGAAACCTGCATGGGGAGACGCAGGGAAATGATAGGTAGCTTCAAGACTTAGAACAATTGCTTCTAGAACTACTGGAGAGAATTTCAGCTATTATTTTTCAGCTCCTATTCCCTGGCCAAAGGGAAACCCAGAATTGTGCTGGACAGATTGGGACTGCTGGCAAATATGCCTTTCCTGCTCCAAATGAGACTTTCCTGTCAGATACCCAGTCTCTTGTTCTCTGAAGAAAATGATTCTTCCTACTGTTTGACTAACAGTGGCTTCTTTTCCAATTAAACTCTCTGGGATACTTAGCACTGTTCCAACAATCTATTCTTGAACTAAAAATTCCTGTGCTAACTCCTGGTTTGTTTTTTCTTAGAGAATTAAAGAAGATAGTATTTCTGAAGCCTTAGTAACACAGCACAAGTATTATAGAGAAGGGTCTTGTTTCATTCCTTCCTTTTAGCAGTTTTCATTTAATATACATTTGAACCTTATTAAACTGCACCTTTGTAAACTGGAAACCAGAAAATCTGCACTGAAATGATTTTCTGGTTTGCAGTCCACTTCAACACATATCAGGAAAGTTCTGCTGTGATGCTGAAGCAGAGCCAGTGAGGCTGACAGATCAGTGAGGTTCCACTATAGCTAGTAGAGTTTGGAAACTCCATCATGACCAAAAGAAAAATGAATAATCCTCACCAACCGCATGAGGAAGTTTCTCCTCAGGAAATCCTTGTGGCTAAGTGTTCCTGTCAGGTAGGATATGTGTAAATTTCACTTGACAGAAAATACATCACAGCAACACAAAACAAACGGCCAAATGAACTGTGGAAAACTGACTGCCTAACATTCTCAGTAGCTCTGAGAGGATGTACCAAGGGGAAAAATATTTATGTATGAAACCAAGTCAATAAGAAAACTTTCCCTTGATAGATAAGCTTGTCTCAACCAAAAACAGAACATCCCAGGCTAAAGTGATAGGGAGTCAAAAAGAAGCCCAAATTGCTTTTTTCACCACCATGGCCAAGGAAGAAGTACTGCCGCCAATTCCCCCTGGCTTGGTCCAACTGCTTCTGCTTCTTCTACAATCACTTGCCCTCCAAACTGTTTGGTCCCATCCTCAACCCTCTTCCCGCAACTGCATTCCCTCTCCTTCTGATATCTAATATTCTCACTCCCAATGTATGCTCCCTCAAGTGCCTATGCCCATTTCCACTATTTCCATACTGCCTACGCCATTTCAAATGCCTCTGCAACGGCTCTAAACTTTGCAGCACAATTCTCTGTTTGCTGTCTCAGAATACAAGGAATGAACACCTACTGAGTTCCTGGGGGGTGGGCAGCTACAGACTAGAGGGAAGAGTGACTAAAGCAAGGGCTCAAATAATTTTGGAGGACAACTAATACTAAAATAATAAGAACAGGAGTTAGGTCAGAGGGCCACAAACAAGGAATTGGAAGGAGACACCAAGCAGACAACCTCGGACTGTGCCACTGCTCCTCAAAGGTGTGTAGGGAGCCAGTGGACGCAGCCTAGAGGAACTCTGCCTGGATGCGTGATCGCAGGGAGGAACAGAAATGGTCCCAGTCATAGAGCACCTCCCCATCCAGCATCCTCCTCCTGGTTTTACAGATGGACACTTTGGATAGCCCAGGAGGAGGTTGACGAGGAGGTCCCACAGCTTTGTGGGGCCGTGGATAGGGTGTGAATAAATCAGGAGATGTGGGGGAAAGTGCAGCCAGACCCTGAAGACAAGGTTCTGGAGGAGCTGGAAAAGGGGATGCAATCTGGAACACTCAAGATAGATGTTCGCCGGGGTCTCTCTCATCCCACAGAAGGGGCAGATAGTGAAGAAGGGGGTGAACCATGCTGGTACATGCCCGTGCTCACAGCTGCGTGAAGAAGCCACCAACTAATATCCCTGGTAGGCCGGGGGTCCAAGGTGGAATACAGGCTGGTCCACCAGGGTTCCTCACCCTCCACAGATGGTAGGAGGGCCTGCCACTTGGTGTCGGGGTGAGGAAGTGAAAGGTGTGGAGCACAAACTTGTATAGGTGTGTCCTGGGTGCGGTTTGGCAATGAACTGGCAGATTGCGCAGCCAGCTCGGATTGCAGAAGGGAGGGAGTCGAGATGGTTCACGGGGGAGGGGGTCCCAATAACAAGGTTCAGATGGCCAGGGGTGAGGAGTGGGTGAGGGGTGCCCGCACACAGGATCCACTCAAGGAAAGCCTGAGAGGCGGGCAATAAGGCTGCTCACACTTCCTGGAGTACACGCTGAGAAGTAGGAGGGATGCAGAGTCTCATGCACTGGCTGAGCATGTGAGTGATCCACCCACTTCCTCTGGATGTACTCCGGGAGGTCTCCAATTCTGGTGATGTCTGCCAGGATCAACTTACGGTGCACCACGCGGGACTCTACAAACCAAGCTGGGAATTGTATAGCAGGGGCTCCGTGAAGAGATCTGCCCTCTTGTCAGCTGCCACAGACTTGGTTGCTAAAACCAGCTTCCAGGTCTGGAGGAGTTCCAGGTAGAAGACTGGCAGCTGGTAGAGGTCTCAAGGAAAACCTTTTGGATGGAGATAACATAGCTGCTGGTCATATTGGAGCCCTCGGAGGGCAGGGAATGAACATGTAAGTCTGCATTCTGACCACTCATACAGCAGTTAGTTCCCCTCTCTTGCTTAAACCAAAGGCCTGTAATCTTTTGTAGTCTGTCTAATCACAACTGTCAATGTGTCACAAAGGAAAAGAGTCCAAACTACTTCTGAATTCAGTATCAGTTAGCCATTTAAACTACTCAGCATGGAAAACTCAGCCTAAATGATTGAAGTTTGGCAAATGTATAAGCAATTGGAAACAGGGTCTTATAAGGAGAAGTGTCAGGCAGCCTTAATAATAAGCAGTGCTACCAACCTCACCTATAATAACCTTCTCGCTGGTTTTCCACACTGCTTAGATCTCCTCATTTCACTCTATTCAAAGTTCTCTTCCTATCCTGCAACTCTGGTCAGTTCTCCTTACGTTTCTTGATTGGTTTCATCTTCAAGCCCCTATATGTGATCTTGTTCCACCTAAATCTCAGCTTTCATTTCCTCCTCCCACTCCTTATACTCTTCCTAATCCTTTCATGGTCTGCTCCATGTCTTTCTCCCACTCTCCGCTTACATCTAATATAGTCCCCTTCTTCTTATCCTTTAGGTGTCGCTCTCCTATCATCTGTTCACAAATAACATTCAAATGCTCCCTTTCCTAAATATGTATTGTTCTTCATACAGTGTTTCGTTTGACTGCAAGTTTTTTGGGATGCAGAGCATACCTTTCTGCACTCATAAACTGCATTGTGAATTTATGATAATAGATAATAATTACTAAAATAATACAATAATAATAAATCACGAGGGCATGATTCTTGATGAAGAATGCTTATTTTTGTTAACAGACTACACACAGTATTTATGGGTATGGGAATATGCTGTTGCTGATCCAGCTTTGATGTGAATGAACTTTAAAATTTTTAAAATGCTATTATGGAAGCACCTTTAACAAAACACACAGTGTTAACAGGGTGGAAAAGGTCTCATCCCTATCGTATTAGATAGGGCTTCGGGTGCAAACAGAGCCCTAAATAATTACTATATACCATATATTTTTAAGTTCTGTTTATCAAATTATCATGCTTGAAACAAGTGGACAAAATGTTGTATGCCGGTCATGCTGCTGGCTACTCTTCCTAATTTCCAGCTGCTTCTACAGTTGATCAGGCTTTTCACTGTGAAGAGGACCTGCAAAAACTGCTTGAAACAGAGATAGCCTATTTGCCTCTAGTAGATAGTCACTGTTAGATCCGAAGAACTGAGAAAACAATAATTTTCCCTTATTGTACAAAAGACAAACACAAATTTTATACATACTTTCCTAGCATATTTTTCCATAAGAGAAATTGCAGTAATTGCTACAGAGCTGTTATTTGACTGCAAACTGTGATTGTGACGGGGACACGTGGTCTGTGTTCATGAGTGGGAGAGGAAAAGGGCCATGAGAAATCCTTCTTGTAAAATGTGGTCCACAGTATGAGAAAGTTTAAGACATCTGGATTTCAACCCTTATCTATCACTGGAAGTCTGTTGCAATTAAGTCCCACACTCTCCTAATGGCTTAAATGGAAAGGAAAAATAATACATACCCATCCTAAAATTTCACCCCCCTTTTAATAACCATTTAATGAAACAGCACAATACTTACTGTGCTATACTTTACATAGAATTCCACTTTTTTTTTTAAGCTTAGGTGTGGGAAGAGGCTACATTATACATTTAATTCAATGCCAAGTAATGTAACTGCACATTAAAGTCAAAGAGCAGTTCACATGAGAAATAGAAACACAAAGTGAGTCACCCATCTGGATAAAAATACATACATTATTAAATTTTCTTTCTTTATTACATTGACCTATAAATGTCTTGAGAAGTACAAGATTGAAATGAGTGAATGGAACTGATTATACGAACAGTGATCTATATGAAAAGTGTAAGTCACCATCTTCAAAAATTCATGAAAACATTTGAACAAAGACACAAACTGCTTAGGCATTGCAATAAAGTTCAGGAGCTGCTATAAGCAATAAGGGTACCATCCCCAATTACTGTACTACAGTGGTATACTTTACTGAAAATACAAACATAGCATATGTCAATTAATCACAGTTAATGCATGCAATTAATGCAAAACAAATTACCTAGATTTAAAAAAATAGTCCACTCAGTCCTACTTCTTGTTCAGCCAATCCCTAAGACAAAAAAGTTTGTTTACATTTATGGGAGATAATGCAGCCCACTTCTTCTTCTTTTTTTTTTTTACAATTTCACCTGAAAGTGAGAACAGACATTCGCATGGCATTGTTGCAAAGTATTTACATGCCAGATATGCTAAATATTTGTATGTGCCTTCATGCTTTGACTTGTAAGCTCTAAAGTTTTATATTGTTTTGTTTTAGAATGTAGTTATGTTAAAAAAAAATTAAAAATCTACATTTGTAAGTTGCACATTCATGATAATGAGATTGCACTACAGTACTTTTCTGAGGTACATTGAAAAATACTATTTCTTTTGTTTATCTTTTTACATTGCAAATATTTGTAATAAAATAATATAAAGTGAGCACTGGTCACTTCGTATTCTATGCTGTAATTGAAATCAATATATTTGAAAATGTAAACATCCAAAAATATTTATAAGTTTAAATTGGTATTCTATTTTTTAACAATGTAATTAAAACTGAAATTAATCACGACTATTTTTTTAATCTCACGATTAACTTTGATTTTTAAAAAAATTGTTTGACAGCCCTAATGGAAACTAACTTTATATGCAGGCTATCATTAAAAGTTGTAATATCACTTTAATGTCTCCCTTGGGGACAGATTCTCTCAATTGCACAAAGTGTGAGTAAACAACATTAGCTCAGGGGGAATCCACAACAATTGGTGGGATGGAAACCTCCTTCCAACTCATGGAGTAGCAGCAGCGTTACTTAATAGACATCACTGCAACCAATTGAGGTGGGCTCTGTTTACCATATTAAATCTGTATCCAGCTTTGTCTCAGCCAGCAAAAGTCACTGACCCGGCTTTTTGCCCAGTTTCTGATAACACATAAAATGTATTTGTTTATTCCACAAGTACCAATAAGTGTTCAACGAGGACAGAGGCATCATTATAATAAAGTCTCTTTACAATGGAAAAGACTATGACTTGAACTTCAGAGGTACTGAGCACCTGTAGTTCTCATTACTTTTTGCCAGCGGTGGGGATGCTCAGCACTTCCAAAAAATAAGGTCATTAGTCTTTATGTAGCACGGGGGTGGCCAACCTGAGCCTGAGAAGGAGCCAGAATTTACCAATGTACATTGCCAAAGAGCCACATTAATTTGTCAGCAGCCCCCATCATCTCCCCCAACCGGCTCCCAGAGTCTCCTGCCCACCGGCAGCCCTTCCGATCAGTGCATCCCCCTTCCTCCCCGCACTTCCCGATCAGCTGTTTCATGGCGTGTGGGAGGCTCTGGGTGGGGGAGGAGCAAGGGCATGGCAGGCTGAGGGGAGGGGGCGGGAAGGGTGTGAAATGGGGGCAGGGCTTGTGGCAGAGCTAGGGGTTGAGCAGTGAGCAACCCCCTGGCACATTGGAAACTTGGCACCTGTACTTCCAGCCCCAGAGTCGGTGCCTACACAAGGAAACACATATTAACTTCTGAAGAGCCGCATGTGGCTTCAGAGCCACAGATCGGCCACAGCTATGTAGCTGATGAAACACATTATAGAGCATTGTACGCTAATCCATTGTAGAACTTACGGGAAAGATCTTGGTGGACTACCAGAGAGACTCACAACATCCCCTTATTAAGTCATGGTCAGTGAAAGCCATAGTCCATTGTACATTCAAAGACCATACTGTACAGAGAAGCAGTATACTTACTAACTACTTTTTTTTTTAACCAAAGAATAGAGATGTCAACCAAAAGACAGGCTGTATCTTTCTTTAGTAAGAAAATCATACCATTTCTGGGTTGAATTTTCCCCCTCTCTCAGTACTGACATGCTAACACACATGGTACTATGCAACTGAGCATATCTATGTCAAACAGGTCTGTGTGGCAATGCACCATGATAGTGAAAGTGGAAAGTATACATTTACCACCTCTAATGATTAATTATATTTCCTGTTTAACATGAACATTTTTTTTATTCCCTTCTCTTTCTCATTTTAAAATTATAAACAATTCTGTGATGGATAGCATCTTCTGTTTGTCAAACTGACTTCTGAGGAAGATGTTTTGCCCTCTGAGTGACAAAAGGCCAGAATCCTATATTCATATTGAGTAGTACTTTCCTCTCAAATAATTCCAGGGAAGAAAATGGTACTATTTGCAGAGCCAGGTATTTCTCAGTGTATGTTCATAGTCTGGCCCAATTCTGTTCCCAAGAGGAGGAACAGAATAAAAAGGATCAGAAGCAAGAGAATGAAGGGCTAAATGGTAAGGCACGTTCAGGTCTGAGACCCAGTCATGCTCTGTGTCAGGTATCTGTCAGATATTCTGAACATTCCTCCTGGATACCAAGACACCTTATGTCTGGAGGCTGGGAGAATGGGAAGCTTATTAAAGTGGTCAAGACACCTCAACTACATGTGAAGATTTGCTTGTTTGCCCTTGAATCAAGGGTCTCTGACAGGTCATAAAATAAATCTTGGATAGGGAGATGTTTTGTGTCACCCTCTGAAACAGTTTGTATTATAGCAGGGAATTATTTAAGCCATTTAGACCATTTTTGATTCCAATCCCTTTCAAACCTTATTGTAAATTTCTCGGGCATTCTCTGTGCAAAGAAAATGGTGTCAAACAGGGATGCACAAGAGAAATATAGATACAAAGAGCGGTGCATGTGACTAAGCACTGAGATAAAGCTGTGCAATGGATAAGAATATTGTGGAACCTGCATAAGTAAAAAGAACACCAACAAAAGGCATATTGTGCCATTTTCTTTGAAACAAATGGAAGACACAGATAATTTTTCTGCTAAAGAATCATCTCCAATTGTTTGTGCCACAGAGGCAGATAAATGCCAAAAAGACAGATTCTTCTGTCTCTGAGATACTGTCCTGTATAGTATAAAGTTAATAGCAAAGTAATAACGAGCCTCCAGTCCTGACATAAAATATAAACTTATGCCTGCTGGATGCAAGCTTCATGATCTATAACCTCAAATGCCTGAGATCATAGCAGGGAAGTCTCCACCAGGGTGGCATGAGGGGGGCAGATGCCATCCAGCTAATAAATTGTATTAAAAGTGTTTCACTGGGATCAAACCTCCTTATAATGGCTAATATTTTCATCCTAACTTTTAGGCATCTAAATATATATTAGGGCACTTAAAACAAATGGCCTTATTTTCAGCAAAGTTGAGTAACTAAAACTCTACCTGAAATCACTGAAGGTAACTTTAGCTCCATACTTGGTCTGAAAGTGGTCTGTATGCTAGCTCTATTTCTGAAGTACTTTTACATATTTCACATAAATTAATTTAATGAACTCTGCAACCGAGTATTACACAACACTGCCAGATACTACATAACCATAGCAAAGTTTGCAAAACTACGTATGCTATTATCTTGTATTTGAGAAATAGTATCTGCATTCACACAAGAGGGAAAGTTAAGGATGGTAATACTGTTTTTCCCCCAGCTTTCCTCTTCTAAAATTACTGAATTGTTTCTGCTTATACTATTTAATATATGTATGTGTGTGTGTGTGTGTGTGTGTGTGTGTGTGTTCAAGAAGAGATCAGGCATGGTAAATTCCAGCCCAAACAGAACATTTTAGAAATTTATCAGGAAATGAGAACTGGGAGTTAGAATGGAAGCACATGACTCTATCTACAGCAGTTAGTATGCTCCTGATAAAATTTAGATGCACTGACACAGTGTCACTCTGACAGAATACAGTGTAAAATTTTCTAAATGCACCATCTTAAATACTTTAAATATATACCGTATTTTTCGTCATATTGGACGCTCCGGCGTATAAGACGCCCCCGACTTTTAAAGTAAAAAAGCCCGGGGGAAAAAAAAAAAACCAAAAAAACCCCACCACACACAAAAAGCGCCCCGGTTCCCCCCTCCCCGCCACGGGCGGGCTGCCGGCGGCGCCCCGGTTCCCCCCTCCCCGCCGCGGGCGGGCTGCCGGCGGCGCCCCGGTTCCCCCCTCCCCGCCGCGGGCGGGCTGCCGGGGGCGCCCCGGTTCCCCCCTCCCCGCCGCGGGCGGGCTGCCGGGGGCGCCCCGGTTCCCCCCTCCCCGCCGCGGCGGGGAGGGGGGGAACGGGGCGCATGCACTGTGTTTTTTTTTTTTTTTTTTTTTTTTTTTTGTGACGGGGCGAATAGGTATATTCGCCCTATAAGACGCACCAACTTTTTCCCCCCCGTTTTGGGGAAGAAAAAGTGCGTCTTATAGGGCGAAAAATATGGTAAACATCCCATAGTAAGTGGGAAATGAATGAGGCAGTACCTCTCAAATATGTAAATTTTTTGCTACCACAGAACTTAATTCCCAGAAATGACAACCCCACTGACTTCAGTGAAAATGAATAGTTGTGACTAGGGGAGAACTTGGCCTTGTACATTTATCATTACAACAAATTTACTTCATGAGTTTGGCAGTCAATCTCTGAAAACCCCACCCTTGTGTGAACATTGCATTTCCCTCCACCCAGACATGGTTCAATAATCTGGTATCATGGCTGTAAGTATATGGCTTCAGGATCTCCAGAAAAGCAGAGTGAGTGCTGTCAGGGTAATTCTGCTCCAAGATGGTGAATGTCCTGAATCGGATTATTTTACACAGTGCCAAAATACAAAATCCCCACAATACAAAATCCATGGAAAATTCACAATGCAACCATTAGAACCATACATTTGTTAGCAATTTCTGTCCAGTGTACATTCGACAACAATGACTTAATCACACACTATTATTCTTGATGATATTTTATTATCCTCATGCGAGTCACTAATATAAAAATTACAGTGGTTTAAACAGAGATGCTTCTGCATCTGTTTGAACAAAACCTACTCAAATAATCAAAGACAATGAACTTCTAAAAAGCACAATTAAGGTAAAATGTATTAATAAATGTTTAAAACATACTTTTTTAAGTCTTCTGAAGCAGAGACCTAATTTAAATTTATCTGATATTAAATTTTTATAATCAGGTGGCATGAGAGCTTTACCACTTTGAAAGAGAAATCCTGCTTTACATGCAAGCCATGTGGTATCTCTTTAAGTTGCATCTATTAATTACAAACTATCTTAAAATTGCAAAAGGGCAACTGAAACAACACTGGCTTTGAACTATGTCTCAGTCCAAAATAATGGATTCATCTAAATATGATCTCTAATTTTCATCCAGGGACCCTCAGGCAGACACTTGCAAAAGCTTCAGGCAGTGTATAATCTATTTGGGCCTTTAAAAAAGAAGTCATTAGTATATTTAGCATTAATTTAAAAAAGACACCTGATCTTTCCAATTTTATCTTGCTTTAAAATTAAAATGAAGATTACTCAAACTCATAGCTAACAGCATTTGATATACAGCCTGGGCACAGAGATTTTACAAAAATGAAAAAGGGAAAGCAAACAATGAGCCAATATATTATTTGTGCTGAAATGTGCTATTTGACTTGTTTTTTTTCCCCAGTCTGGATGATACTCCCTTGCTATAGAGAATATACCAAAGGGTAAAGACAGCTTCACCGACCTGTGTGCTGCCTCCGATGCTTAGTGAGGGCATGACGTGTCCCGCCGGCAAAGCCACAAAGGTCACACAGGAATGACTTCTCGCCTGTTGCAACAATAAACAGATGAGGGACTGCGGAGGTCACAGATCATTAAAACATATCTATCAAGGCTTTCAGGGTTACTAATTCCTCCAATCAAATGTTTCCATGTAAATATGTCAAATGGGAATGAAATTACCACTGCGGTTTATTGACTGTGATAAAATCTGAAAAGCACCACTGAACATAATTACATACTTGTCAGACCCATAAAAATTAGCTTTATTATCAATGGAATGGTTTTGTACAACTTCATTTCTGTTAGATGTCTTCCAGATGGGGCTGCTTTATGCACTTGAACAGTTTTTATGCATATCCTGATTTTTTACAATTCCCATACATCTGGCCTTTCTGTGATGAGTAAAGATTGCCTGGAAAAGTTAATATACTGTATATATGATTCTGCTTAAATAAAATATATTGAATTTACTAATAAATTAAGGATAGTGAGAAATTTTAACTGACTTGATCATGGTCTTCTTTAGTAACCTTATGTTTAATAAAATAATTTAACTCATTTTCTTGAATATACTGAAGAGCCCAGGCAACAATAAAAGCCATATTATTCGGTACCAGTGGCAATTCAGTACTGTTTATGTTTCTAAAACTTTCATGACATAAAGAAAACAAGTCTGGGGATTACTACAGAAATTGCAGTAGAACTCATATTGTTCATCTTTAATGATATTTCTTCATTCCAAACCTCCGGAACAATTAGAGAGAGATTTGGCAGGCTCACTACTTATAAAAAGTGTGTAAATGCTCATTTTTTAGTATTTTTATTCCAGCTAAAATTTTGCCCCATTGTCTATAAAAACAATCAATCATTTCACAGTAGCATTTTTACACAGTAAGTACTAGCATACTAGGCACTTTCATCCCATAAGACTCATTGAGAAGGGCATGATGGAATAATAACGTTAACCTTGGACAGATCCTGTGCAATTATAAAATAGCTTTAAAAACAAATTAGTTACTTTACTAATTTGGAACCAAATTGTACCCACCCACAGAAACACCAAGGAGAAGGCATTAGAAGAGTCAGGACACTGCATTTGGGGATCTAACAGAGTTTCCTTAAAACTCTCCCAGTGGGAAGGGGATTTAGGATCTTTAATGGATGAGAAGGGGTGCTGTCTTCCAAATCCATTGAGACCCACAGTATTCGGAGAAATTTAGCCTAGTCCTGAGGGGTCAGATCCAGGCTTCTTTTCTGGCTTTTTTTATCCATAGTAGCCATCTATATTAGTACCTGTGAAAAACATTCCATTCAGGAGAGGTACAGAGCTTGAACTAATGTTGCTTTGATAGCATTAATATAAGTGAGATTGTTTCTGGGATATCCATTGTCTATGGAGAAAAGAATGCCACAAACAAGAGCTCCTATCACTCCCCCTTCAGCATGGCAAAATCCCTATGGGAATTCCAAGTCCATGGAGCATCCAGAGAGGGGATTCCACATACTAGTAGTGAGCTGGCCCCTCAACAGAAATTTGGGGCCCCGGTTTATCATGTTCAGTTGGGTCCCATCCCTCTCCAATTTCACTTTACCCAGATGTTACAGAGGTCTGGGGGGCTTCACTGAGCTCAGAGCCCCAGTACAATTGTTCTCTTTGTCATCTACTCTCATCAGCTCTCTGGATGATTCTATGGTGCAGCACTTTCCTTTTCTTTGTCCCCTAACCAAATACACCTCATGTGAGATACCTGTGCTCTCGATCTGGAGAAAATGATCAAGCTCTTGAAATGATTCAGGCTAAATTTCCAAAGTGGCCTTAAACTTTTCACTACAGTATGTGCACAAAAATATTGATGGATCTGTACAAGTTATTTCAGTGTCTAAAATGGAGCTTGGACAGGCAAATCCATATATTATGGCACACAAAAACATAAGGAGCAACATTTTACACACAAATTTAGACTTGCAACTGTAGGCTCCATTTTGAAAATTAGTTCCTTATGCAATAGGTATTCCAAATGATATCCTACATGCAGAATACCTTTTGATAACTGAATATAAGAATTTTGTAATTGTAACTGAATTAAAAACCAACCAACAAAACTCACTACAACAGACAGAAAAACAATGGTAATTAAAAATAAGCCCCTAATTTCCTCTTGACGAGAATCTATTCTTTTTAAGAAGCAAATTAATACCAGAAAAACTTTAAAATTACATAACCAAAATCTGAATTCTAACTCACAATGTTAACCATTAATATTAATTACTGAAGTAATATATTGGTTTTTTACAAAGAAATTTCCCTCTATAATCTCTCTTCTCCTCTTGCTTGGATTTTTGTGTCAAGATTTTTTCTCTAGCACTTGAGTTCATCAAAGTATTAAAGGAAGGGAGTAGAAGGGCTATAAAGAAGAAATCTTAATTATAATTAATTAAATAATTAATTAATTTAATTAATTAATCCATTTTAAATATAAATCTTTCTAACTAGCTGCAATACCCACCACTCCAGCATAAAATTCACACTTTAAAGTTAAATGCTGTTCCATGCCTATTAGGAAATAGTTCATCATCTATATATTGTCATAAATTAGCTCATGTTGTGTTTAACATCTCTGAGCAGACTTGAGAGTGACCAGTAGCTTTGTACGTTAATGAGGATTCAGAGCATCCATAGTACCTTTGTAGGCTTGAAAATGTATTGTGTGTTTTATTTTTGGTTGTTTTTTTTAATGTCTTTTTGAAACACGGATAAAAAATATTAAAAGCAGAGGAATTATTTTAAAATAGGCCGATTAATACACGTAATGTTTTATCATCTAGATTCTTCATATTCATTTGGGGTCAAATCCTGTACTTCTAATTCAGAGAAAACTCCTACTAAAGTCAATGGGAGTTTATACCTGAAAATACTAGGTAAAGATGGCAGGATTTAGCCCCTGATTTTTAAACAACACAAAAAAGGTGAAGAGCTCTGATTTGCTTCCAGACACATTAGTGATCTTGTTTATATATGTGTGTACATGTATAACAAGCACACACAGAGACACAATTCCATCTCTATGACACTAGCTTCTACTGTACAGTATTTCACATCTACCTCTGCAGCTTGATGTTTGTTGAATTCTTCATAATCGAGAAATAATTTTTCTTTCCTTTTGTTGTGTGTGATGACATATGGATATGTTTAACAAATTATCTGGATATGTTTAGCAATTTTAATCAATGACTAGCAATGTTATCATTATAACTTTGGAATTTGCAACCTTTCAACTTTTAGGAAAATCTTAAGGTAATATTTCATTTGTTGTACAGGGGTTGAGCTAACATGCCATGTTTCTATGATAGCAGGAATGTAATAGAAAATGGTTCTTTTCTTAACAACTTGCATTAGTTTCAAGTGTGCCATTTTGCATTCAAATGTAGAAAGACACGGAAACCAATCCTTTATTTTCTATTAGAAAACAGCCACTGTCCCCTATCTCTCATTATGGTGCAGACTACAAGACCTAACAACAAAAATCCATATTATTGATCTAGCCAAGTCTCCACAATTATTCTTTAGAAGGAAACACCGACGATAAATTACATCTGCACTGGCTTTTCATCTGCTGTTCGATATAAGTGATCTCTCAGGGCAGGCTGGAGACCTTAAATCGTCAACACCCTTGTCAAAGAAGCTAAGGAGGCCTGGGCTTCCCACA
>JAVMKO010000002.1:85139339-85154339 GCA_032164245.1 Sternotherus odoratus | reverse complement strand
AATTGCCAGGCTGGGGGAGGGGTGAAGGGATCATCATAGAGAACTGCCACACGGTGGAGTGTGTGTGTGTGTGTGCTACACATCCACCCAAAAACTGCAGCCCCTCCTTTTAAATAGCCAACCCAACAGGCATTGCTTACTATGGGAAAGGAGGGTGCTGCAGTTTGAAACCATTCCCACATGTTAAGAAGGTGGAAGAAGCCAACCCCATGTACCCTATGGCTTACCATAGCTATCTAATAACCAAATTCTGTTGTCCAGCCATCTGTGATGTTTCACCATACTGGCAGACACTCAATATCAGAGGCAAAATGAGACCTTGTACCTAAAGCATATATGCTGTCTGCTGTGAATTGCTTCATTCATTGTGAAAGAATCTCTCTTTTGTTCTCAGAAATGTATTTTCTTAAATTCTACTCTCCCTTTTTATCCCCTGCAGGTGCAAATGTTTCTATGCTCCCCCTATCATCTCTGTCCCAGAGGTTATCGCAGATTAGAAGGTGAAAAAACAGCACTCACGATGACATGTTTTCTGAGTTCATGCAGTTGTCCCGCATTGATAGGGCACAGCTGAATGCATGGAGGCAAAATGTGACAGAGGCCAGGAAATCATACAGTGAACACAATGAAAAGATGCAAGATGAGATGCTGAGGCTAATGGGAGAGCACACGGACATGCTCAGGCATCTGGTGGATCTGCAGGAAAGGCAACAAGAGCACAGACTGCCGCTGCATCCCCTGTATAACCGTCTGCCCTCCTCCCCAAGTTTCCTCACCCAGACACCCAAGAATGTGGGCCATGGGAGCAAGGGATAGGCTGGGTTTCCAAGGATAACTATCAGCATTTCAACATCCCCAACAGTAATTTTCTGTTCTGGGAAGCAAGTCCAGTCTTGCAGCTGTTCAAACAGCCCTGAGTTCCTAAAGATGCGAGCGTCATGCACCTTTTCCGGCCATCCCACATTGATATCAGTGAAATGTCCCCTGTGATCCATGCTTGCAGTACCATTAAGTACCACCCTTTGTGGTTTACGTACTGGTTGGCAAGGTGGTCCGGTGCCAAGATAGTGATATGTGTTCCGTCTATCGCTCCACCACAGTTAGGGAACCCCACTGCAGCAAAGCCATCCACTATGACCTGAACATTTCCCAGAACCACTACCCTTGATAGCAGAAGGCTAGTGATTGCCCTGGTTACTTGCACAGCAGCCCCCACAGTAGATTTTCCCACTCCAAATTGATTCCCGACTGACCGGTATCAGTCAGGTGTTGCAAGCTTCGACAGAGCTATCACCACTCACTTCTCAACTGTCAGAGCAGTTCTCATCTTGGTATTCCTGCACTTCAGGGCAGCGGGAGGCAACCCACAAAATTCCAGGAAAGTGGCCTTAATTATGCAAAAGTTTTGCAGCCACTGGGAATCATCCCATATCTGCAACACTATGTGGTCCCACCAGTCTGTGCTTGTTTGCCAGGCCCAGAATCGGCGTTCCACTGTATCAACCTGCCCCACTGCTGCCTAGATGTCCCAATTGCCACATTCCGTGGTTTCAGGAACATCTGTGTCCATGTCCTCCTCACAATCATCTTTGTGCTGGTGGCTTCTAGCCAGGTTCTGCACATACTGCAGCATAACACGTGATGCTCACAATGCTCACAACAGCAGCGGTGAGCTGAGTGGGCACCATGCTTGCCGTGTTATGGAATCTGCATGGGTAACCCAGGAGAAAAGGTGTGAAATGATTGTCTGACATTGCTTTGAGGGAGGGAGAGAGGGAGGGTGGGAGGGAAGGAGGGAGGGGAGACTGACGACGTAGTCAAAACCACCTGCCCCATCAGGCATTGGGAGTTTAACCCAGAATTCCAATGGGCAGCGGAGACTGTGGGGACTGTGGGATAGCTACTCACAGTCCACAGCTCCGTGAGTCGATGCTAGCCATGCTATTGAGGACGCACTACACTAACTTAATGCATTTGGTGGGGACACACACAATCGACTGTATAAAATCGCTTTCTAAAGATCAACTTCTATAAAATCAACCTAATTTTGTAGTGTAGATGTACCCTTAGAATGCACAGGTTTGGGAGGTTTGCAGCCACATATAATGCAGAAAGACATCTCTGCCATCCCCACATAGGCAGGTATGAAGCAGAGCCCTGGGGATAGGACATGGGATTTGCATTTACACAATTCATGTGACCCCCATCACCTTGTGCAATGAGGAAGAACTGTGACCACTGTGCCATTATGTTAGCTCTATATTGGGAGAATGGATTCCATCTCACTTACCCACCTGGATTGCTGGCTATTTGGACAAACTTTTGTGAACTAGATTTTGTGAATTTGTGTATTTTTAAGTGGTAAAAGCATGCATTTTTAGAAAATGTCAGTGATGTGGTCTAGTGAAAAGCTCACCACTTCCAGCTGAGCCTGGGCTCAGGCTGAAATAAATTTTCTGCCAACCAAGAGTGTTTTTCTCTGTTTCTATTTTTAGGGATTTACTTTCTATGTTATAGCTTCCAAAAGGCATCAGTTCTAGCAAGTCTGAACAAGCCTATTAAGTCAGGGTACATGAGAATGCTATTATAATAACACTACAACCATCAATTTTTAGTTTAATAATACTGTATTTAGCATTACATAGCACTTTTAGTCATCTAAGTACTTTACAAACATTAACAATTAGTAGTATTTAAAAGGGTTCTTTTAAAAGTAATTTTTAGGACAACATCCATACAAAGCCATTACTAATTTTGCTGAAAAAATCATTTTCATACGTGAGCGAGTGAGAGAAGTATTAAGAATTGTGTACAATCCCAACAAATGTCCCAATGTAAATATATACACTGAACTATAAACAGACTTTCAAATTACTACCCCGTTTCCCCGAAAGTAAGACATCCCCCGAAAATAAGACGTACTTCCAGTTTTGCCTCTCGCTGTAATATAATGTAATGTAATTTTGGGAGCAAAAATTAATATAAGACACTGTCTTATTTTCGGGGAAACACGGTATATCACTTAATCACTGCTTAGTTGCACTAGCGAATGACAAATATAGCCAAACACCTCCAAATGCACAGTAAAAAAAATATCATGTCTGTATATCTTTCTGACAGGTCTTCATGCATTTCACATTTCAAAAGTGTGACAGGGATCTTATTTCTAAGATAAATTCCCCTATCTGCTTATTTCCTCGTATATTTATTGTGGATCTAACCTTCTACTACAAGAAATAAATAAGCAGGTTAAGTAGATGCTATCTTTTAACAAATAGTTTCTCCAGACTGTATTACAATTTTATGAATGACAAAATAAATCCCTCATTTTAAATCTACCAAGATGTACATTTAACAGTATTGCACCTATTGAACCTTAATGTGTACTCTATTATTCACACACAATAAAAATGCTAAAATAACATAAAAATGACAAAAGCCAGAGAGTTCTGAATTAAAACTGAAACTCCATCTCTAATGAACCCAAATGTCCTCGATGATGCAATCTGCATGGGATTTTGGACAGTCTTTAAGTTATCTTAATATTATTTTAACTTTTTTTGTATAAACATGTTTTTATTTTATGTTGAATAAAAAAGAGTAAGAGAAGGAGAGAAGAATGAGACTGGATGCTGTCGGCAGTCACTGTTAACCTCTAGGTCATTGGCTTCAATCTGATTCAGGTTCACAGTAATTAGAGCTGTCCAAGGATTTCTAGAATATTAGTTGTTGTTATTATTGTTGAATTTGCCTGTTTTAGAGGTCTCACACTATTCACAAAACTGGAGTAAGTTAATCTATTTTTAAAGTTTTCTTCAAACTTTTGTATGAAAATTATTTTTCTAGGTTGACTTCTCAAATTTTTTGATAGAAATTAAAATTACTTTTTAAATTTTGAACTGTGTTGGTTGACTGTGTTCATGCACATGAATTCTATAATACTGGTCTGATTGCCTGTGCCTACCCAATGGTTAGCAGAAGACATTTTAACTTATTTGCTCTGGACACAGTTGGTAGCAGCACAGTGGATTTTAGGGCCTCTGACAGTCCCTTCCTCCAAGACCCAGGAGGATCTATGATTGCCTGGCGAAGTTCTCCATATGGTCTGGAGTACCGAGCTAAGTATCCAGTCTCTACATTTCTGAGGTTCCCAATCATCAGGAGTAAGATTTTCATTAACATGCTTGGGTGTTTTCTATTTTAACTCAGAGGTTTTCTTTTATTAAATTTATTTTAAATATTAGATGGTCTGTAATGCTTTGGTTTGCAATAAAACTGTGGCATCGTGGGGGCCATTTTGATGCCATACAACCTCAAACCCTCAGCTTAAATATTAATTCCTTTACTCCTACTGCCTATAATTCTAGTTTAAAGTCACACCTCCACATCACTGGCTTCTCTTGTGGTAGCTGCCATGACCCTATAGATGAAGCAGAAGCATGAGAAGAAAAATATAACAGGGCAAGCAGCTGGGCCAGAAGAGGAAGCCAAAACTGTTGCTGGCAAAACAGTTTTAGGAGGAGTTTGTGTGGATTAACTCTTGGGCAACTGGGTCAGAAAACACTCTTAAATGTAGAGAAGAACCTGGGTGTCCTTTATGAGAATGTAGAGAAGAACCTGGGTGTCCTTTATGAGAAGTCACAGTTTTACTCCAGTGCCAGAGATTTAAAGCTGTCCCACAATAACAAGAAGCTGCTCTCATTGGGCCACCATTTGCTCCCAGTCTATTTAGCAAAGTATAGAGATTCAAGTGATAGCAAGGAAAAGTATGAGAAACAAATGGTTACACATAAAAATCATAACACACATTTGAGAACCTAGACTTACTTAACTAGGCACTTTCATGTCTTATAGTGCAATGCTCACCCAAAGTCCTTACAGCATTTTACAGCCAAGCTTAGTTGTGACCCTCTGTACTTAAGACAAACACGCTATTAAGCCTGTCTGCCTAGTGAAGATACAGAATGCACCCCTGCACGCTCAGATACACTCGGAAATAAATAGCACAATGGGATCTTGTTTATTTCACAATCTCTTGATTAACATCTGGCTCAGTATGCAAACAGGCATCCATAGTGAGACATACACAATGCCTGATACACACATGCCCAGACAGAGAGATAAGCACCCATTATCTCCTGCTTGAAAGGAACCTAAGACATATCACCTCCTGGTAATCTGCCTCAAAAACATAATTTTCACTACAGACACATAACTCTCCTAATACTATCCATCCATGCATTTTGCATTATGACGACAAGTGGGCTACTGGCTCTTACTAGAGATTTCATATGCTACCCTTTAATGAGCCATTATGCATATATCTAACTCTGAAGATCCCCATAAAATTCCACATGCCCCAGTGTCCTCCTCCAGCTGGCACCAAGAGGTTCTTGGAACACAGGTGCCAAGGAATGGATGGGTCTGGGAAATGAACTACTCTCTTGCCCCTAAAGGTATTAAGAGTAGCTGAGGCAAATGAGCAAGGCTACACACCGTACTCTGTGCAATATATCTACTTGGCCACTACATTGTGCTGTACTGTACCTGTTCTGTGGACTAACAGCATAGTGCTGTGAGCCTGGCACCTACCATCCGGAGTTCCAAATTCAATTTAAAATAGAAAATACATTTCTCAAAGTGCAGAAGAATAAAAGTTATTTTTAAAACCAAATTGTTAGCCTTATTTGTTTTAACGTATTATTAAGAAGCTGTTACCCTCTGCTGTCTAACATATATCTGGATAAATTTTAAAACAAAAATTCACCACTGTCACCCTTGTTAAGGAAACATTACAATTTTGTTTCTAACAAATGACTGACAAGGGACTGTTTAATACACAGTTTTTCCACATAAATTATTCAACTGAGGCACATTGATAGTTTCTGCATGTGAAGATGTAATCTGATGTTTTCAAACAGGACTACACCTTGGGAAAGTGAGCAGTAATGCAAGGTGATAGACTACATTCCTACAGAAAGGAGCAGGGTGAATTGCATCCACTCATAGAGGGTGGAAACAGAGAGGCAAACTACATAACAGTGAGTCTACTTTGAAAAGTGAATTTCAGAAAATGGCATAGTTGAGTTCTGTGTGTATTGTCTCTCAAATTTGTTCTATTTCCAAGTAAATTGATCACTTTTCTAACTGCCAGCCTAGGAACCTCAACCTGGGGTCTTCAAATCAAACTGTTCTTTCTGGCCCCACTAATCAGATTCTGCCCTCTGTTACACCAGTGCAATATCAATTTACATTTCAAATTTACGTATCCCCAGTCATAGGGCCAGATGCACTGATTTACATGAAAAAGATTTTGGCCATAGGTTTGCAGAGGCATAACATAAGCAAGAAGCTAATACCCCTTGTTCTCTTACAGCTTTTTTGGCTCTGCAGTGTTAATAGAGGTAAAATGTAGTAAAAGCTTATTTTTTTTCATTTATGACTCTGAAAATACATAGGGAGTGGATCTAGTGAGTAAGTAGGTGCTATTTTTATACAGACACTTTCAGAATATAATCACATTTTAAACATACATTTTTTAACTTTTAAAACATTAACCAATTAGGTTATATATGAAAGTGGAACACAGACTATTTTATGTATTGGCCACAGGCTTATGGGCCAATTGAAAGATGTGATGCCACCAATAACCTCATCATTCCTACCATTACATTAAGGCAAAATGGAAAGTTTATAATTTATCTTCTGTGGTGTTATAATATTCTGTCAATTTTATAACATTAATCTGACAATAGAGCTTTTTATAATATACAATCACTTAATCCTAATTTTTACTGCCCATGAAGGTATGTTTCATTAACACTGTTCTATGAATTTTTATTAGTACAAATATATAACATAGAAAACCACTGGACATCTGGGTACAATATTAATGATTCAAACCCCTTTACACCAATAAAGCTTACAGTTTCACTTGAACACTACTTTTTCTTTACCTTATGTATCAGAGAATGCTAGAACACAGGGTTGGAATAGGGAACCTCTTGGGTAATTCATTCTATTGGAATAATTGCCACAAAGAGTTACTTTCCCACAGTTTGCATTACATATATTAACTGATGTCCATCATAGGTAGCAAACTTCTACCTTGTGACTCTAATCCTCCCACCTGCCCACTTGCACTTATTTGGTTGTTTTAATCACATGGTTAGCTGGCCCCAAATTACTCAATATGATCTTACAGAGGATGATGATTAATGATAATTTGGAAATAATGTGTTCAGTGGCTTTCAATCCATTGTTTTAATCAGAGTGAATAGGAATCCCAAAATATTAGTAAGTAAGTAGCTGCGCAAAACAAAGTTCAGGAAGCCCTGACTGCATAAAAGCATCAAAATCATACTATATTTTGAAGAGATCTCATCTACTGTTGCCATTAGAATCTAGCATGATCTTAGCTGACAACTGCAGACAATTTGATCCTCCCTGCAGTATTAAGACATGATTATTTGTTGTTGTTTTTCTTTAGGGGGGAATATTGTGCTCCGGACATTTATACCAAATCTATGGGGCTCTCCTAATCTTGAGAAAGAAATTAAGTCATAATGGGTTTTGGAAGATCAAGATTCAAACTATAAGTTTCTGGATGACTGTAACCATGGCATCTAGTTGCTCTGGTTAACAGAATTCATCCTTTCGTAGGGAAGAAAAGTTAAAAGTATCGTAAGCAACAGGTGTATGTTAAAATGGTTGCTTCAGAAGAGTTACTAAGTGGGATTCACACTTCTAGGCTGTCTGCCAGTGCAAATATTGCTATATGTTAAGAACCAACTAGTTTAAACCAGTAACGTATCAAGAAATAATGTTGGGTTTTATTTTTACCATTCCACGGAAAAGCTTTGAAGGTGGCCAGGAATTCACTTCAGTATCTTTTCTGGAATTATGGGTGTGGGGAGAGATCATACTGATCAAATAATTTAGCTTGGGGCTATGGTCATCTTTATACTATGGGCTCTTCCCCAGTGGGAAAGTCAGAGCTGATTTTTTCTCCCACCATTGTTCTTGATCTTTGCTATCAAAAGGATTTATTTATTTAGAAATCCAGCAGTCCAGCAGCTATGTTTATTACCTCCCTTCTAGATGACAGTGGAATATAAAATACCTTGGACATCTATCTGACTCATATTCAAACAAACATCTTTAGGATCCCAGTAGGCAATTTAATCAATTCACAAGAGCTGAGCTTGTTAAACAAGGGAATTTATTCACTGAGAGCCAAATCCTACAGTCCTTTCTCAAGTAAGACTCTGACAAATTCAAGGAGTTGATTTCTTTGGAGCTAATCTCATCAATAAAAGTATTAATGTGCTTGCTTGCAGGAGCAGGCCACTAAATAAGGGTTTCATTGAGTATGAACTTGAGGATTCAAGCCTTAAGCAGAAAGGTTTTCCAAGAAAAGTCTGCCCTCCAACATTAGGTTGAATTTGTGGTCTATATAATCAGTTATATTGCTGACAAATAAATGTTATCACATAGGGTTAACAAAATAATCCTCTTTCTTGCTGGCTTTTGACTATTCCATGTTCAAAAGATATCTACTATTTTAAACAAATTTAGCTCCTCTCTGCTGGTTCTGTTTATAATAGCAGCTGCAGATGGACAGCATTTCTTTGCACAATTAGTCACTAGAGGCTTGACAGTTATTATTTTTGTATCTTTTCCACCGTGTTAGTGTCATCTACTTTTTGGCTGTATCTACAGTATAGAATGAACAACGATAGATGTCAGGGATATCTATTGCAAGTTTCTATGCAATAAAATCTAAGCTATTGAATTGCCCCTCCTCCAGTAAATTCCATGTTTAATAAAATCCTTACAGAAAAAAATATTTTTAAAACAAGATTATTTAAATGTGATGAACAACTGTGTTTTGGTTTTTTGTTAACATAAGACAACAGTTTAATTTAGATCATAATGACATCAGAGACATATTTATTGCCATCTTTATTCCATCCAACAAAGCTTTAATCTGTGACAAGCCTAGGCTTGTAAAACAGCAGAGTGGTATGCTATCAGAGTATCAGAGAAACTACACTATGCCATATATTTTTAACAAGCTTGGTGTAAAGCACACTACATTTGCCAACATCAAGGAGAAACAAGAGGTTATTTTTTGTTGTTTATGTTTTCAGTTTATATTTACAGCTGAAATAAGCGTTGAAAATTCCTATAAAGATTTCAAGTACTGAGAGACATCTGTTTTTATGCGGTCATAGATGATGGAAGTGCCATTCTTTTTATGATATTGACAAACAGGCCACACCCTCAGTTTTGCAAAGGAAGATGTAAGGCACATTTCCATTAGCTGCAGAACTGATCTGGGACTGGAAGGGTTTCAAAACTCAGTGGGATAAATGGCTTATCTTGGAAGAGGTCAAGAGAGGAAGACAAGATTTTAGCACTTGTTGGAGAGAGGTCAAAGTGGTAGTCACTACCCAGGGAGAACCAAAAGGCTTTCCCTCTCCTTCAATAGATGTCACCATCTTTGTACTGATGATGTCATGAATTTATTAGGTCTCTGTAGGGAGGCACTGTGGCCTCCCTCCGAGCTGGAGGGTAAAGAAACCCTCTCTCAGCCAGAGTGGGCGGGCCCAGACCAAGCTGGCCCCGCCCCCAGGAAGAGGAGGGGCGGAACAGGAAGTATAAAGGGTGGGGCCCCTAGCTCAGTCAGGGCAGCACAAGGGAGGGAGGCAGACGCAGGCCCCGGAAACCCTCCTCTACAGGAAGGACAGGGGTTTCCTGACCTGCCTGCTGCGGAGTACCCCGAGGGACCGCCGGAGCTCAGCGGGGACCCAGACCTGCCAGAGGCCAAAGCTGAGGGAGAACCGGAGCTGCCAAGAGCAGAGTACCCTGGGGGACCGCCCAAGCCCAGCAGCACCCCGTGACTGACGGAGTCGGACGCTGAAGGGGATCCAGAGCTCCCCACGGCTGACGACCCTGAGTCCTGCTGGTGCCCCCTCGCCTGCGAAGTACACCCCCAGACTCCTGCCTGAGGGGTGCGCCGCGGACTCTTGGCCGGCGCTCCCCTGCCTGAGGGGCGCGCCGCTGACTAGGGACGGCACACCTCCCGACCCTAATTTCCCAGTAACGGGGAGGTGTGACCACGGCTGTCCCAAAGGGGTAGTAGCCCCCCACCGCCCGGTGGCACAGTGGGCCTACTGACCCTCATTACAGTCTCTCTAGATACCCAAGAATTATTGTGTTAAAAAAGGGAAGAAAGAAAGAAAATAAAACAACAAATTGGGAAAAACACAAACAAAAAATTCACTTTCCAGACCTTCTTTATAAAATATAAACAAGCAAAAGGTTAAGCGGGCAATGGATGTGGTTTAATTAGGCCACAACTTTATTTAATTAAAATATCTGGGAATACCCATCCAGCAACAAATTGTACAGTGCACGTTTTCATCACTCCCTTAATCATTTCCATATAACTCTGAAGCAGGTCCCAGCAACCCTGCTGCTTTGACCTCATCACCCTCTCATCACATGAAATGAAAGGTGACTATAAAACAAGAGGGGTTGGCTCTCTGCTATTCCAGACATAGGAGCTCCACCCCACCCTCCTCAGCTCCCTTAAAAGGGAGAATTGGATCCCCAGTGTACGAGATGTAGGAGCCCCAATCCTCTCTTACTCAGGTCCCTTAAGGGATGCTTTCCTTCAAATCCTTTTTCAATCCATTTTATCAAAAAATCATAACCCTTCCACACAGAATACCTGCACTGGACATCTGTCACAAGTTTTACAAACTAAGTTACGTCATTATAACCTAACCCACCCTACTGCATTCCACCACTTTCCAGATCAGCTGTGGGGAAGGTGAAAAAACCCACTTCGCCTTAGCAGTGAGTGAAAAAAAATCCTTCCTAGTTTTCTCCTGCCCCCCCAAGGAAAAAAGGCAACTAGCATAATATCCACAGAGGGTCAAGAAGGAACCTGGTCCTTTGCCAAATTCATGAGTGGTGAGTGCTGCAAGCCCAATTCCAGTAAAGAAGGGCCTCTCTGGGGCTGCATAGGGTACACACAACCCCTACCAGTTGCCAGCAAGGAAAATGAAGTGACTTCTCCTGACTTGACCCCAACTGCTTCTTGCCCTTCCTATCCATTCCTGTAAACTTTCCCCCTAATCCCCACCTTGTTGAAAGAAATCCTTAAAAGGGCAACAACCCTTTTTTTTCAGTTGGCTGGAGAGAGACCTCCTCAAAGGTTGCAGTGAGCATGGAATTTACATCAACAGGTGACTTGTAAAATTAGTTTTTAGTCTCTATGCAAAAGAATAAATGAACAAAAATCTGACATCAGGAATCATAACATTCAAAAACCAGTAGGAGAATACTTCAGTCTTCCTGGACATTCCATTAAAGATTTGATGGTGTCAATTTTGAAACAGAAAAACTTCCAAAACAGACTCCAACGAGAAACTGAGGAACTGGAATTAATTTTCAAATTGGATACAATTAACCAGGGGCTAAATAGGACATGCAAATGGTTCTCTCATTACACTAGTTGATTGCATTTCCTGAGTTAATTTACCTTCAACACTTGCTATCTCGTGCAGACACAGAAATCCATTTCAAAAGGTATTTTTTTCCTCCTGCTGATAATGGTCCATCCAGATTTAACAGCCTCTTAGAATTGGTATGCTAATGTACAACTTTTTTTCCCCTTCTTTCTGTGTGTATAAATGCATCTTACTTCTGTTCCGTTCTATGCATCTGATGAAGTGGGCTATAGTCCACGAAAGCTTATGCTGAAATAAACTGGTTAGTCTCTAAGGTGCTACAAGTATTCCTCACTTTCTTTAGTTTTTTTTATATATTTCTATGTATTTATTTTGCACTGTATTTAGATGAATAACTTTACAGCTGAAAAATCTCATGAAGCATTACCAAACAGTGAGGGCTACTGTGTGTGACTTCAATGCAGTGGCAGAATAAGGATACATCTACATTGCAATAAAAAACCCAAATCACCACCATGACTGGCCCAGGTCAGCTGACTCAGGCTTTGGGGATGGCATAATTGCAATCCAGACATTTAGGCTTGGGCGGGAGCCCGGGCTCTGAAACCTGGTGAAGAGGTGGGTCTCATACCCCAGGCTCCAGCCTGAGCCCAAATGTCTGCACTGCAATTTTTAGCCCTGCAGCCCAAGTCCCCTGAGCTCAAGTCAATTAATCAGGGCTCTGAGACTTGGTGCCATGTTGGGTTTTTTTTATTGCAGTGATGCAGCAGCAATGAGGTACCAATATGATTTTACTAAGGTGAGATCAATTTGAATCAAATGGTTATAAATGCATTTTTTCTAAGTGTGATCTTACTATAACACAAATTATCTTACTATAACATAATATTGTAATTATTGGCCCATCCAACCTCAACTGAAGTCAATAGTTCCATATTCATTGGCTTGAGACCTATGTGATGTGGCTATAGTTGTAACAAAATAATTTTGTTAAAGAGACATGGGAAGGTAAGCATTTTTCTGGGTTGTAATATTAACATCTTAGTTTATTAAAAACTGAATGATCAAAATTTAATTTACTTTTCACCATTTAACTATTTGTTTACTTATTGAATTTCACTTACTTTGAATGATGGAAATAAATGAGTCAATTTCACTTTTTGTTTATATGCTATTTTAGTCAGTCAAATATTCTTATTTTCATGTACTAGCCCAATGCTTTAATATCTGGGTTGCAAACACTGCATGGGAATGTTTACATTCAAATTAAAAATGTCTGCACTTAAATTTAAAAGAGAAGAAGAGTGAAAATGATTATACTGATTGTAGGTTTCATAATGATTTGTATAAAATTTAGATCAACTCATCAGTGTCCCTTTAAACATTTACTTAGGTAAGATTTTACTTTGACTTCATTGTGATGTACCTTCAATGCTACTCACTTAGTGCAGGGTGCTTTAATATTACTACTCGTGATAATTATGTAGTCTCACTACAGTGAGAAGATGTTGAGGTCTTACTGCTGTATGTGTACTACTACAATATATAGAAATGCCACATGATTATAATTTGAGGAGATGGAACTATTATACTAATAATGCAACAATGCCAATCTTGCTACAACATGGATTTTTCTACATCATGCTTGTTAAAATGCTATATTAATACAAGGTCATGATCTGAGTATACAGGGATAATATAAATCATACATATTTAATCAAAAGTAAAATGCCAACAATGGTACATTTTAAAGCAATAAAAAAAATTCTAAATTACATCCCACAAATTGATGAGAAATTGGATTTAAAAAACACTGAAATTGTGTATTTGTATACAGCAACACAGCCTACAAAAGTTCAAAGATTTTTATATAGGATCTATCACTGTGATTTTTATATAGAGTGCATCACTATGATACTAGCAGAAGCTTTCTTCTGAAAAGGTTAACCCTTTGAAATGAAACAAGACCTTTAGTCATTTCATCACATTGAGAATGTTCCATTACTGTTCTCTTACTCTTTACAAGTAAGCAGGGGTGACATCTCACTGACGTACACATGTAGTTTTAATTAAGACACAATCATTCTGAGGTTGTGATTCTTAGGGCACACTTACGATTTCAAAAATGTAATTTTCAGTCTTAACATAACCCCAAAAGCTCATAACACGTTTGCACGAAAAAGTATGCTTTTAACCAATACTCAATTATGGTGCCCATCATTTTAGGACCAATAAGAACAAAAACAATTGGCTTGATATATAGAAACGTATCCTACTGTCAGATATATTCCTCTGCTAGGTCAACCTTTTAATGAACTGGAGGCTAATTTAACTAAGAATATTCCTTTAAAAGCCTTAACTCAGGATAGATGTTTTGTAAAGTAAATTTCATTATTATTTAAAAATGATTAATTTGAAGCATTGACCTTTAAGAAATAACATTTTTTTTAAAAAAAAGGTATTACTGAATTACAACAATTCTAGAAGTTTATTTCTTTCTTTAAAGAACTATTTGCATTTTCAATGTCCCATCCCACATCATCAGATTGTCTAAGAGATGGAGTTTCATTCTGGCACTTTATTATTATTAAATTATAGTTTAGACACATTCAATATTAAAATATATTTTTACTCACCTTTGGAATTAGAGGCACTTAGAAGATTAGATGTAATTAAAAGTGTACAATAGATTTCCTATTATATTGCAGTTTTCTTTTTAAAGTAACTAGTTTTTTTTTAGGTAGCATACAAAATATTTACAAAAATAACGTATCTATGTTACTGCATCTCCATAGCAAAGATTTTTCATTTATACAGGGTTAGACCATGGTCTGTCTATTGACCACAGATTAAATAAATCAGCAATATACCTAGTCTGTAATCATTTTTGAATCAATTACCAAGGTTTAACTACTATACAGTCAATCATTTTCCACCTCTAGAACAGGATACTTTCCAGGACAATGTTCCATATGACAAAATATTAGAAAATGCTATGATAGTACCTTGATTTTAACTTAAGAAAGACACTAACCACATTCGCAATTATGGTGATATTGAAACAATGACTGGTATTTTCAAAAATTGTTTTTTTAAAAAAGTAACTACATATGGTTGTTTTTGTATTACTTTGCTTATTTTGTCAACCAATCCATGCAATTTGCCTTTAAAGTGTTCTATTCAGTAGCTGTTATTAATATACCAAAATACTAAAATTTGAAAGAAGTTATTCTATCCATTTTCCCAAGCTATAGGTTAAGCATGCTAAATACACTTCATTCTCTTCATATAGTTATCCTAAGGTGTTGTCTGCTCTTTTAGCTGGAAGCAAACCTGCAGTAAATTCCTATTTATCTCCTTGCCAATCAAGGAGTGAATGACTGACAGTTACAGAGCCTTATCTGGGACTCCTGTCTGTGGTGCATTCTGCTAAGTGATGTCATCGCTCTAGCACAAGAAAATAAGCAGATTATTACAGTGACTAGAAGCAAACTAAACATTTGGATTTTTGCATGGA
>JAVMKO010000002.1:85094339-85134339 GCA_032164245.1 Sternotherus odoratus | reverse complement strand
CTTGCTAAATATTAGGTATATTATGTTCACCATATTCCACCTATCCATCAAACCAGTTACCTTGTCAAAGAAGGAAATCAAGCTGGTTTGGCATGATTTGTTCTTAGTAAATCCATGCAGGCTACTAGTGATCACCTCTTCATCCTACAGGTATTTGCAAATTGAATGTTTTATACATTGCTCTAGCAGCTTCCCAGTATCAAGGTCAGGCTGTCTGGTCTACAGTTTGTTGGCTCCTCTTATTTCAAGATGGGTACTGTGTTAGCCTTCTCTAGTTTCCTGGGATTTCATCTGTGATCCATGAATTTGCAAATATTATTGCCAGTGGTGCCAAGATTTCTTCAGCTAATTCCTTCAACACCTTGGCACCTTCAATGCCCTGCTTTCTTGAATTCATTCAAATTAGTCAGAAGATCTTTGAGATGTTCTTTACTTATCTTCATCTGTATTCCTTCCCTTTTATTGTCTATGGTAACTTCATTAATCATCCGATCACATTCTCTTTTTTTTTGCATGAAAACTGAGGAAAGTAAGCATGGAGCAGCTCCACCTTCTTATTTTCTATTACTAGTTCACTTTCTCCATTGAGCAGCAGACCCACGCCATCCCAGATCTTTGTTCTCTGACTACTTGTATACTCTATTGTTGTAGTTTCTAATATTTCTTGTCAGCTGCAACTCATTTCATGCTATACATATGCACACATAGGTCAAAATTGGTGTAACTTAGGCCTAAACCTTTAAAACATGTTGAACAGGAGATGTGGTTTTTGTGTTTCAATTGATGTAGATTGAATAACTAGCTAATATTAACCATAAACTCTTATCTTTTCCTTCTATTTCATATTTTTACACCTAACAATTTGTAAGGTAATAATGTTATTACTAGAGAAATAAATCTAAAAGTTGCTAATCAAGATTTAAGAAACTATACTACAAAATTATAGCTGTCTAAAGCATTAAGGTACAGATCCCTTCAAGTTACCTAGGCAACATGACTACAAAATATTGCAAACAGAATATGATCAATAAGATTTATATATAAATAACTAATAATTAAATAAATTATATCTGACAAGTTAATTGTTTTGCACTAAAGAAGCTGATATATTCAAATAGTATATTGAGAAGACAATGTGAAGCATAAATCTTCAAGGTTAATCAGCCAAAATGTTATAAGGCCTTATGTCCCGATCAACTGTATGACTGACAATTGCTTAGAGAAAAAGTTTTGCATATGAAGCAATCCTACTGAGGTATAAGAAATAATCAAGTACTGGCACAAAAGTATGAACTTCCATTCTGTATAATCTCCTATTGGTGAGTGACCAAATAAATGAGGCAAATTACTTTATATTGCTGCATGATGAACTAATAAACAAGGAGAACGCCATCAAGGAGCATAAAGAGATTTTACATAAGAAGTCTGTTTTAACTTCAAAATTGATATTTCTACAGACTGCTAAAAGTGCTGATGGAAAAAGGAAACCTGGCAAAAGGACCAAAGCAAAGAAGGGGCTCATGGGAAGTAATTTACCAAAATGGGACATAACTTGTATCCTGGTTGCACATTCTCAAGATAGAGTTCATTCAGATGATTAATTTATGGTGTTATGACAGATGTATTCCTATTCTCCTTCTGGACTCTGCAATGGTCTCCTAGATAGTACTTTAAAAGGTGTGTGCCTTTAGATGTTATCAAGCAGAAGTAGCTCTCGACGGTCAAATGATGGCAGTCCTTCTCACAGTATTTCTCTTGTCAAAATTTTCCAGATTTAGGGAACTACATATTGAACAACAAAAGGTTTTTTATACATTTTCTGCTCAGGGATACAGCCTGGTTCCTCCTCCAAAGCTGATGATATTGGGCAGACAGAAAGAGAATAGGAATACATCTGTGATAACACCATGAATGAATCATCTGAATGAACTCTATCTTGAGAAACCAGTAAACTGTAACGTTGAACTGGAAAATACATCTTCTTGCCAGCTGCAACTGATAAATAAAAAATAGTATTTTTTTTTTATGTGTATTGTTCACCGAAGTGATGATATGGTTATGTTAAGCTACATGCTTCCCAGAAAGTACGTACTTGGTTAAAATCTTCTGGATGATTAAAATATATGATGTGTGTTATGTAAAGCATCCGCTCAAATGCAATTGTAAGATCTGTAACTTGTATCATTAAGATCTGCAACCTTTTTGCAGACTTTGTGACTTCATTTACTGTTAGCCTAGCCTTTTAAGTTTTGTAACCTTTGGAAGTGCTGTAACCTTTTCAAGTTACCACTTGTATGAACTTCCAAACTTTGTGACATCCCATCCCGCAATCAGAGAGAATGTGAACGGGTGTGTGTGAAAGAGGAAGTGTATGTGGGACTGGGAGGAGAGAAACTGCAAGGAGAAAAGAGCCCAGAGACAGGAGGCAGGTCACGCATCCGGGCAGAGTTCCACTGGGCAGCGTACACTGGCTCCCTCGACAGCTTCGCGGAGCAGTGGGCGCTGTGCGGGGTTCTCTGCTCGGTGTCCCCATCCTGTACCCTTGTTTTGAACCTATGACCTTCACGCACTCCCCTGCCTTTTTTGTCATTAGTTGTCCCCCGTATTTAGTTGTCCCCGGGCCTAGTGTCCCTCCCCCCAGGCTGGGGGAGGGACTTTAGTTATGGGCGGCCTAGGCCCGCCCACTTCTCGGGTAACCAAATAGAAGAGACAGGAGGCAGGTGTGTCTGATATAATCTGCCCTGATAACGCAATCAGGGAATGCTGTAAAGAAAAGACTTGAAAGGACCAGGGACTGGGAATGCTTCTTGGTGACAGACACAAAAGAAAAACTCAGTGTACCTGACAGGAGCCGCCTAGTTCCAAAATAAAAGGAAGCAGCCAGGCACACAAGCAGCTGCTCCTTGACCTGCTCACCAGCCTGGATCCCTGACTGCAAGCAGATACACCAGATCTACCATGCTTTGGCTTCTTGGCTTCCCATGCTGTCTCCGGTAACTCTCTGTCTGTGTAAGTATGTGGGTGCAAGGGGGTATGAATGCGGTGAATGTGTGGGTGTATGAATAAGCCCCATCCCTTTTCTATCTGACCTAACAGCGGAATTGCAATAATACTAATACAAATGTGACCCTGGGTTGGTTTTTATGGGAACAAAGGTAACAATGTGTACTTGTATTTTACTAACAAGTTTAATCTTAATTGTCTAGAAGTTACGCTAATTCAATAAGTAATTGAGAGTGTTGAGGCTTAAGAAAGTCATTGCACTGATTAAGGCTAACATACACTATCTGTGAGAAGTGCTAAGTATTTCAAAGAGTTCAGCCTAAAATCACAGAGAATTGATTATTTCTTCAGTAAAAATAGGAAGAAGCTTTGAATTGGCTCATAAGCTAAAGATTTTACCACTCTTTGAACCTGTGGCTAAATTGGCATAAGAACTTACAATACTGATTAAATTACAAAGAAATTAAAATAGCTTCAAAATTATTAACTGCATGTTATAGTACAGGTTTACTGTACAATAGTAGTCTTGTGGGTATGTAGGTGGCAAAACTTGGCTACGAGTGTCACCTGGGCAAGGTAATTTTGAATTGAATTGACATTCTTTGATAATTAAGTAACCTTTGTATATTTCTAAATCCTACTTTCAAGTTAACTGAGGTGAACAGGCCCATAAGTCCATTTAAATACAATCCTGCTTGGAAGTAAATAAAGATTTCCATTTAAAGGATTCATAGTTCTATGTTAATATTAAAATCATCTGACCACAGCAGTAAAGAATTAGATTAAAAGTTTGCCTTTGTAACAAGACATTGAATTAATTGAACTGGTTCAGTATTTCTTGAAAATTGTAACATCTGAAGTTAAGTTCAGTTTTTGACATTGTGTACACTATCGTCTAACCATCTTTATTTAGATTTCTGTAATTTCTAATTTGATTTAAAAGCTATTTTTGCTAATAGAACTCATAATTTACAGTAGTTCTCTAGTCTGTAGTTTAGCTAAGGAACACAGTTCCAAAGAACAGAAAAAAGTAACTGGTAAATTAAATTCTTTAATCAACGCATGTTTTGTAACCTAACTTTCTCACAGGACAATGTAGACAGATAGATAACAATTTGAATAAATGTTCACTGTCCACTGGTTATAGCTACTGTATGAGAACTATTAACATGCTGACTGAAGTTCCAGCCCTAGCTTATTGATATTTGGGGTTAGTTTGATCACATAAGGTTAACGTCTTTAAGGATAAAGAAGAATCACCACTCACAACAGCTTATGGGGGAAATATATTCTGCTCTCTTAGACCTGAATACCTCCACTCAATGAACAATGGCTCTCAGTCTGCTAAATTGGAGAATGAAGAGGTGTAAAGGTCAGGTGTAAAAACAATAGGTGATAAAATATAAGGTAAACTAAAGGAAATTACAGCACTTTCCAGTTGTCACAATGACAATGTTTAGTGAGAAATGAGGACCTCATATACGTGTATCACCACTGCTAAGGTTGGGTAACAAGACATTCTGCACTCCAGTCTGTTGGCATTATGCAAACACTTTTCTTTCCTAGGGACAACTGATGTATGCCTCAGAAAACACTATTATCCCTTCCAATATTATCCTGACTTGAAATTAAGACAATCATTCTACAAAGATTTTTTTTAAATCTAATGAACAATAGTTGTGATTGATCCAAGGTGCTGATTGGACCTGATTTGGATCCCACTGAAGTCAGTGGAAAAACTAATATTCACTTCAATGAGTCTTGGATCAGGCCATTTAAAAGTAAACTGTTGAACCACTCCTCACAATGCAAGTAAACAAATTACATGCTGTAAATTAGAAATAATAAATAAGCATAATTTCATCTTGCTTCCCTTCATACTTAAATACCACCCTGCTTAGTAGTTTACTCAGTTGAAAAATGAAACTAGCTATGAATGCTGTGTGTCTGATCTTCATCAAACTCTAAAGTGTCTTTCACAGATTGTCCAGTATCAGAGGGGTAGCCATGTTAGTCTGGATCTGCAAAAGAGACCAAGCACCGTATAGACTAACAGATATTTTGGAGCATAAGTTTTCTTGGGCGAAGACCCACTTCATCAGATGAATGTTGTGGAAATCTCCACAACATTCATCTGATGAAGTATTTCCACAACATTCATCTGTTGAAGTTGGTCTTCGCCCAAGAAAGCTTATGCTCCAAAATATCTGTTAGTCTATATGGTGCTACAAGACTCTTAGTCGCTTTCACAGATTGAATATTCAAATGCAAATTGTAACCAGCACATTTATTAAAAAAAATGTGTAGTGCTACAGAGGACCTTCCCTTCTAACTTTTTCACATAATTTTTAAAGTTATTAGTATGTTTATATTTGCAACCTTTCCTTAATTCAAATTACAAATGTTGACACTTTCCTACTCAATATTATTTATCTTCTCCTGCTCTGCTCCTGTATTTACACAAAGCGGTTAGACCATGTCAATACTGAAACAAAATTTCCAAATGGAATGTTCTACTAAAAATATTTTTCACCGTGTTCCTTTTCCCTTTCTCTATTCTTCCCTGGTGTGTAGTTAAAGACTGCTTTGAAAAATACATATACCTTACGAAAAGAAGGTCTAGATAGTGATTTTTTTTTAATACTTGCAAAGGGTTGTCATGCTTCAGCTTTTTCCCCCCTACACTTACTTGTCCACTCTTCAGTTTACTAAGACATGCACTTAAAGTATAATAAAGGAAGACTACATTATGTGTCAAATTAAATGTTGTTGATACATGCTTTAAGTGTACATGCACTGACATTCGGTTATGGATCATCTGCTGGACAATAATACTTGCACATTCCCTGCCTGACAGATTGTTCTGTATTTTGTATGAGATGCCCTAATGTTTTTGACGAGCCATACAAGACCACACATTTCAGCAAAATTTCCAAATTAATGCTGAGACTAGTTTACAATGTTTTGTTCAGTAGCGCTCACTCTTGCTGATTGTGTCCTAAATAATAAACCATGGCCTCAGGCGATTTTTCTCAGAATGTTTATGATGAGAACTCATTCATCTAAATCTACTGGCCAATGGAATAAAATAAATCAAGAATTTCCAAAAATATAACAATATTTGTGTTCACTAGATAATTGATGACTGCAGCTGCACTAATTAAAACCCATCTGAGTTTCATTAATCTTGGTCACTAGGTCCAGTTGCTGTACACCACACCCCGATTACAGCAAGTTGTCCTTGCATGTGTCATATTCAGGTGAGGTTTTATTTTTAATAATACTTTATAATATTAGTATACTTTAAAAATCTAAGCTAAGATGCACCTTAGATGCATGTGTGACACAACTAATTTAGTTTGGGTTCACACTTGATATTCTCAATGATATATTTAAAACACAGTTTTAAGATACTCAAGAACAAAGTATTTTCAATAAAATGCTTGCTAAGACTCTGTCACCCCCAAAAATGGGAAAATAAAAATGAGTCTAGTTACAATATCTGAAGACCATTGTTATAAAATGCTGCTTAAACAGATTATTTATAATAGGGAATATACAGAATTAGTTTAATATTATTTCAGTGGCATTTTATTTGCATGCCTAAAAGTACCCCAGTGAAATCGGAACTAGATCTTCACTAAAGAATTTCTAGGTAATAGCTCCACTGTACATATATTTTTCTATATCAGACAACATTTTTATAGCTGTAGATATGCTTTGCTTGTTAAAGAAAAAGAAATGTGTCAAAAACTTGTGGTTCAGATAAATATCTACAGAAAAAGCTATAACTAATGTTAATAACTAAGCTGCCTTGCAGATCATAAATACTAGGAAATATAAATAACTCCTAGAGACAACTGTACGATCTATATTTGAGGAAAGGCAACATTTGAGTAATCAATCATATGAAGCCAACACTGTCATAAGATGAGTTTATGAAAATACTTGTAAACATTTATTAAATGTAAATCCCTCTTCAAAATGTATGTTATAGGAGATCTCTATTTTTTCATGCAATTTGGAGTATGTAATATACAGTTGTTGATACATATACAAAAACCTTGTTGGAGGAATTGCTTTCTATTGGTCTCTAAACGTCTTCGCAGTGATACAATTTGTTTCTAACTAACGTGATACAGCTCACATAATAGAGAATTACTAGTAAAATGTGAAATCTAGCTATTACATCTTTATCTGCAAAGTACTCTTCACTATTAAGGCTACTGAGGTTCCTCCAAGATTTCAAACTACATTTTTGCTTTCAAACACACTGATGTAAATCTGGAATGATTTGACTGAAATCAATGGGGAGATAATTAATAGCTGAGGTAACTGAGAAAAGAATTTGCCCCATTATTTATAAAGTGATTCTTTACATTTCATTAAAGTTTTTAGTAATAGAAAATGAAATGATATATATTTAAAAAAAAACAAACAGAAGGACCTATTATCCCCTCCATAGACTCCTCATACAGATGGGTAAAGTAATTCTATGAGTTTTTCATTACAGAGTTTTTTAAGCCTTGTCTATGCTTACAACAGTGTGCAGAGTACAGAGACTACATATGTGGCTACATGCCACAGTGAAGGCAGATAGGCATCCACCTTTGTCACTGGGGTGTGTAACTACATGCAGCATTGAAAGGCTCTTGCAGTGGGGAAAGGCTCTGGCAGTGGGGCACTACATTGATAAAAATAGCTGTGTAGATGGGGGAAGGCATGGCTTGGGCATGTAGATAATTGAATATGACTATTTTGAATGTGTGCAATTGATAGTTTCTTCCGAAGTCGAGTACTGTGCATTGGTCCTGACTGAATTTCATCCTATTTACTTCAGACCATTTCTCCAGTTTGTCCCGATCATTCTGAATTTTAATCCTATCCTCCAACACACTTGCAAACCTTTCCATGTAGTATCATAAGACCTGCAGTTCATATATCATTGAAGTAAACATGGAGGGTGGGTAAAAATTTAAACTTTTGCTGTGCAATTATTTGAATGAGTGAAGCACAACTGTACGCTGTGACATCCACATCTTAGCAAAGAACAAACTTTTTTAAAATGAAAATTTACAATTTTAAGAGTACTGTATAGCAAAACCCAAAATATAACATTAAATTATGGGAATGTCTGTTGTGTCATAATCATCATTTACTTCTGTTGTTCCCATCTTCTGTCACCTTCCTATTTACCATAACTACTAAATATCATCTGTGGCTGAGGCCTTGGTTACACTGGCACTTTATTGTGCTATAAAGCCTCCAGGAGCGCTATAACTCTGTACCCGAACACACTGGCAAGGCACATATTGCGCTAAAAGTACGGGTTTATCGCGCTACTCGTAAACCACCTTTTCCAGGGGAATAAGGGCTTTTGCGCTACTGCTGTAGCGCAACGGCACGAATGTGAACACCCATTGCGCGTTAATGAGCCTCCAGCCTCCTCCAGCCTGGCCCATAATTCCCGTTCGAGCCACTCTGGCCATCAGTTTCAAACTCTTCTGTCGCATCCTCAGGTGACCACACGTCAGACCTGCCCTTTAAATTCCCAGGGAAATTTGAAAATCCCCTTCCTGTTTGCTCCAGCCAGGCGTGGAGTGCTCTTCAGGTAACCATTTTGCTTGGCCATGACTCCACGTGCCATTCCTCCTCGCAATAAGCGATCTCCAGCGTGGTCCGATCATGAGTTGCTGGACCTCATCAGTTGTTGGGGGGAAGCAGCTGTCCAGTCTCAGCTGCGGTCTAGCCGGCGGAATTACGATACGTACGGCCTGATATCACGGGCCATGAAGGACAGAGGGCATGACCGGGTCACTCTGCAGTGTCGGGCAAAAGTAAAGGAGCTTAGGATTGCCTATTGCAAGCCCATGACGCAAACAGCCGCTCTGGGTCAGCCCCTGTGTTTTGCAAGTTCTACAAGGATCTGGATGCGATACTTGGTGGTGATCCAACATGCACTCCAGCGACCACCCAGGACACTTCTTCCCAGCCCACCACTGAAGGGGAGGGGGGGAAAGGAGGCTGGAGAGGAGCTGGACGGCGAGGAGCAGGAGGAGGAGGAGAAGGCGGCCGCATCTGCGGCAGCGAGCCAGGGCACGGAGGAGTCACTGGAGACATGCAGCCAGGAACTCTTCTCAAGCCCAGAGTGCAGCCAGAGTGAGCCACAGTGTCCGGCGGTTGCAGGGGCCAGGGCTGCAGCACCGGTTTGCGCAGGTACAGATACTTTTCTATTGGGAAGGCAGGCAGCTTGGGCGAGGGTGGAAAGGAAAGGGATGCTTGCATGCTTGCCTACATGTGGAATAGTGCATTGATGTACCCTATCACCTCGCGGTTATCCTCATCAGTGATTTCTGCAAAGGTCTCAGTAAGAGCTCTTGCAATGTGCCTGTGGAGGTTTTGCGGGAGCCCCAGCGTGTTCGCTGTTCCAGCCACGGTCACCAGTCCGCACCACTCTTCTAAGAGCGGCGGGGGCAGCATCGCCGCACAGATGCAAGCCGCGTATGGCCCTGGGCGGAAGCCACATCTCCTTAAAATCCCCGCCCTTTCTTGCTCCGTCACCCGCAGTAGCGAGATATCTTCCAGCATGAAAACCTACACAGAATGTTGGGAGAATGCTTATCAGACTGCAGTTCCCACTAATGCCCTCCGCTCCCGCAAAACAATAGTATAGAAAGGCAGGGAAACAGTGCTTGTCCCCGCCACTCACCATGCCCGGGGATCCATGGGTACCTCTGTGTGTGATATGGCTTATTTGGACAGGGTAACTGCACAGAGATTCAAGGAATGTGGGGGACTCCCTAATACTGTCTGTTGCAAACAATGGGATCTTGTTTTAACTGTGAACTTGTAACTTTCCATAGCTTTATCCTTGACATCCTCACCAGCTTTATCTGTGGCTCAAAAACTAAATAGAATTAGAAACAGACCGAGGAAGAGCAAAGAAGAGCTTCTGAAGCAAGTTCTGGAACAGGCATCAATGGACAACCGCGCTGACAGCGACCGGAGGGAGGAGGACAGGAAGCGTAGGGAACAGTGGAGAGAGGAACAGATGCAGCTGAGGGAGATAGCTCACGAACAGCATGCTGATAAGTGCGCTGACAAGCTGCTTAGAATATTAGAGCTGCAAGCAGAGACTCTGCAGTGGATCGCTGCCGTTCAGGAGCAGCAGCCCCCTGCTTGCCACCCCCCTTGTCACTTGCCCCCTAACCCTTCCTCTTCTGGCCCTCTGGCCCCTTCAGGCCACTATGAACAGCAGCCTGGTTATTACCGCCCACAGCTGCCTCCAACACCCCTTTCTTCACCGACCAACCCACAGACCCAGCACCCTTATCCACTGCACTCAACCCCTACTAACAAGCATAATCGCCCTCTGCAAATGGGGTTCGGGGAATACAGCAATTCGGAGGGCATTGGAGGTTATGAGTCCAGGACATACGCCAATCTCGGACTGACCCCTTCCCACCCCAATTGCACACCCCCTCCTCGCGCACACATTTTACTGTTTTTCAACTTTTATTTCAAATTATCAGAAAGCTGTTCAATAAATGAATTCTTTTTAATAAATGGGTTTCTGTATTCGGTGCACAAATGTATGTAATAGGTACAGAAAAGCAAATGCCTTATCCTATTAACAGACTGCTCCCTCCCTCCCTCCCTCTGCAATTCCCATTAGAACTCGCTTTCAGCCTCTAAATGCTCCCTCAAGGCTTCCCTGATCCTTGTACCCTCCCGCTGGGCCCCTCTAATAGCCCTGCTCTCTGGCTGTGCATACGTGGCCTCCAGCTGTTGAACCTCCGAGGTCCATACCATAGTGAAGCCTTCGCCCTTCTGCTCACAGAGATTATGTAGGGCACAGCACGCGGAAATAACCACGGATATACTTCCCTCTGCCAAGTCTAGCTTGCCATAAAGGCATCTCCAGCGGGCTTTAAGATGCCCAAAGGCACACTCCACAGTGATTCGACAGTGGCTCAGCCTGTAGTTGAACCTTTCCTGGATGTTGTCCAGGCTCCCCGTGTAGGGTTTCTTGAGCCAGGGCATTAGAGGGTAAGCGGGGTCGCCAAGAATCACAATGGGCATTTCCACTTCCCCCACGGGGACCCTCTAGTCTGGGAAAAAAGTGCCTTCTTGCAGCTTCCTGAACAGGCCGGTGTTGCGGAAGATGCGTGCGTCATGCACCTTTCCCGACCAGCCTGCATTAATGTCAGTGAAACGCCCATGGTGATCCACAAGTGGCTGAAGAACCATGGAGAAGTACCCCTTTTGGTTAATGTACTGTTCTGCTAGCTGGTTGGGGGCCAGAATAGGTACATGGGTCCCATCGATCGCCCCTCCATAGTTAGGGAACCCCATCTGCTCAAAGCCAGCCACGGTGTCACGCACGTCACCAAGAGTCACGATTTTTCATAGCAGGAAGTGATTAATGGCCTTGCACACTTCCATCAACATGACTCCAACGGTCGACTTCCCCACCCCAAAGTGGTTGGCCACCAATCGGTAGTTGTCTGAGGTGGCTTTATGCCACCTGGGAATTCCTTTGTTCCAAGAGAATTTCCATGTAACTGGTTAAATTGGGCTTTAAGGCTGCTTTGCACAGTTGGAAGAGTCATTGATGTTGGAAATGTTGAGGTAAGGAAAATGAAGGATAATGCTAGTTCACCATAGTGTTCCTCAACTCTCAGTGGGATAGTGGGAAATGACAGTTGAAAACAGTAGTATCCATTATGCATCAGTAGAAGAATGCCCTCATCTCTTATTGGTTAGGCAGATAAACATTTTAATTTAGTGCTACAGAGCAAAAGGCACAGGAATAATACTCTATCCTAAATCCAATTGTGGAAAAGCCTTTCCAATCCTGTTAATTTTGCATGGAATCTGAGGATCCACTAAGCCCACTTATTAGGACAACTAAGCCCTACATTATCAATGTAAAAGTGACTTTGTGCTTTACTTTTCCCTCATAACTTTTTATTATATATAAAAGGAAATTAAATACAAATAATTGTTATAACTTTGATGAAGCTCTGATCAGTCTTCATGATGTAAGCTGACTGGTCTAGCCATAAAGAAGGAATTCCCTTCCCCATACAGTTTGTACAACTGACTGAGTGCATAAAGTTTTTGGATTTTTTTCCCCAACTTTCTTTGAAGTACCAGTTTATAGACTGCCATTGGCTTGATTGACTGGAGTTCTGATCCTAGATATCAACACCTAACACATATGCCAACATAAGCAAAGAAAATCTCATACTGTTGCAAAAATCAAACCCACAAACAAACAACAAATTTCCACCCCCAAGGCAAATAGGACTCAAAAGGAAAGTTTTTTGGTCAGACTTGTATCTTATTTAAGTCAGCATGCAGACTCTATAGTGTTTATGCATTTCTAGAGTGCTGGACAGACAAACCAGACATCTGCAAAACATGGTGAAGTTACATTATCACATTTACTGGATTTGTCAGAATGTAAATGTTACTTTAACATAATTTTGATATCTGAATGTCATACGTATATGTATTTCTATACTCATGTATGCACTCAGAGAACACAAAATCTGGAACTTGCACATATCCACACTGGGCCAGTCACAATCTAAGCCTAAGGAATTTAGTCTTACCTCTATGTAAAAATCTAACTTCCACCAGCAATAATGGAAGTTACACTTGTGGATCATGGAGATTTTACGCCCTTAAAGAATTCTATCCTCCTTCTATGCACACATTTAATTTTCATTAATACCAATTTTAAAATGTTAATTCCATGCATTCCAGATTCAATAAAATTATGTCCAGCTTCCATAGTAATGAATCCCATGGAAAGCAATGGGAGCATAAAAAGGAGGGGAGGGGGCTGCTTTTGTTTTTTATTGGAACTGGCCTTATATTAGGAAAAATAACCATTGAATTGACATTTTTAATTTAAAAAATGGTTTTATTCAGAGCAGCAGCTGCAGCAGAAATGGAAATTTCAAGCTTCAATCCAATCAGCCTAAATTGTTGAAGGGAAACAAAATAGTTTAAACAAATATTTCATGACATTTTCCTTTTGAGGACCAAATCCTGGAAGCAGGATAAGGAGTGAAGGATGCAGCCATAGAAAACTGATCCTAGAGCTATATGTGTAGTAACATACAACAGAACCTCAGAATTATGAACACCATAGTTATGAATTGACCAGTCAACTATGTGGCTCATTTGGAACCGAAAGGAGGCAATCAGACAGCAGCAGAGACAACAACAAAAAAGCAAATACAGTACACTGCTGTGTTAACCGTAACTACTAAAAAAGAAGGGAATTTTTTTAAAAAAAATATGATAAGGTAAGGAAACTGTTTCTGCGCTTGTTTCATTTATATTAAGACGATTACAAGCAATTACTTCAGCACAGAAAGCTTTCAAAGCTGTATTAAGTCAATGTTCAGCAGGGCCTGTGACAGGGGGGTACTACGGGTACAGCTGTACCAGGCCCCCCGACTTTAGGGGGGCCCCGGTACACAGCTGTACCCGTTGTCGTCCCCCCTTGTCGCCGGAGCTGGAGAGCGGGGAAGGGGTGGGGAGGCGGCGCGGCTCTCCCCCGGACAAGCGAGCCTGGCCCCGGCAGGAGCTGTGAGCCCAGCCGGCGGCAGCAGCTGTGAGCCCAGCCGGCGGCAGCAGCTGTGAGCCCAGCCGGCGGCAGCAGCGCTGTCCGGGGGGGGGGGGGGGGGAAAGGGCGGCTCACGCAGCTCTCGCTGCCCGGGGGGGGGGGGAGCACCGGCTGGGCTGGGGGGGGGGGGGGCAGCCGCTGTCTGCTGGGCTGGGGGGAGGGGAGTGCTGGGGCCCCCAAATTTCTGTCGCCAGCCCTGATGTTCAGATGTACATTTTTCCACTGCTTGCATCCGACGAAGTGGGTATTAGCCGACGAAAGCTTATGCTTCAATACTTTAGTTAGTCTTTAAGGTGCCACAGGACTCTTTGTTACCTCTGTTATTTTTGAAACAACCACCACTACGTTTTGTTCAGAGTTCTGAACAACCTCCATTCCCAAGGTGTTCTGCTCCCCCGGTGTTAGTGAAAACACCTTTTGCTCCAACTTTTGTCAGCTGCCAACAGCCTCATGAGTCACAGTACGGCAGTAGGAAGTCCCAGTTATGCCCACATTTCTCTGGCTATACTAGTGTGATCCTGCTATAAGAAACTGTGCAGGTTTTAAATCCATATTGTTCTGATGGTGTAGTGTGAAATAGTTGCACTGCAGGAGAGAATCAGGCCTAAAATTTTAAGATCAATTTCTTTATAGTATAGCTAAGATTTGTGTGTGTGAGAATATAGAAAAGACGTTCTGGGCCACCAAACACACACGAAACAAACATATTGCAACTATAGGGTAAGTTCTGTGAGAACTGAACTGGGATGTACTCAAAAGACAAGTTGATTGTAAAAACTGATCCCTTTAAAATCGTACAAGCAAAAACCAGCAAACTGAAGTTTTAGATTGAAATAGTTATATGGCTATTTTACTATTCCTGCCTACAATAAGTACAACACACTGTACCTGAAGGGTAAAATGCAACTGTTTAAATATTTATGGAGTAAATACATGTGTTGGGAGTTTGTTTTATGTCTGATTTTGACAACAAATAAGTTTAAAAAGGTAAATCTAATGTAATGCAATAAAACTGAAAAGTATGTTCCGACCTCCTACTCCTCCCCACAACACTTACACGCAAATATATACACACTTTAATAATACATATCCCAGTGGAGAACAACTGACCCCAGTAAATCCTGCTATTTCCCCAAGTGTGGAATTAAATGTTTCATGACTGCAGAGAGAGAACACATTTGTTTCCATTCTTGTGATATCATTATTTTCCCCCGTCAGACTAACACCACCACCAAAAGCCCCTGAACTCCATGTAAGTGACTGAATATTATATTTTAAGATCTACTTATTTATTTGAAGAAAAAAAAGCTTTAAAATAACTATTTGAAATAAGCAAGCAAAAATATTTAGGAAAAAGACATTTTCCAAAGAGGAGCTCTACTACAAGATGTATTAAATTACATCAAAACAACTGCTATTTGTTAGGTAGAAAAACAATAAAGAAAATCATGTGGAATCAGTTAAAATATTAGCATCAGGCATACATCTTAACTTAACTCAGTGTTTGGCATAACATTTAGTGGGAAAATAATATATTGGTTACATCATATACCGCTCTGCTTGTTATGTCAAATATGTGCATTTATCATTCTGAATTTGAGCCGGATTCACAAATCTATGCTCCATTCAAAAACATGTCAGTGTTCTCCCTCTCCACATAAGGAAGCAGCAGCAGTGTGGAGAGGAACCTGCTCTGCCTCCTGACATCATATTCACTCAACTCATACATTTGGACTATGGATTTTTCTCTCTATTTCTGTCCTGCCATTGGTTGCTGGGTTTCCTTTCATCCCTCCTCTCTCCTACCGCTGCAACCTTTAGCTGACCAGTCTTACTATACCTGCCCATTGTGCTTCTCACCTTGTTTCTCCTTTCAACTTCTACATCCCTCTCTCTTTCCCCCTTCTATTGGCTCAACATTCACTTCTTCTCTCCCATTTCAAGCCAGTCTCTCCTCCTCCCAAATAGAAGCCTAAAACAAAGTTGTTCTTGTTATTGTTTTTTGTAAAAATCAAATAAACACCATGAAAAATAAGATGCAGAACTAACACACTGCATATCTACCATCACTGTGATCACTTTGCTTGTGTATTTTATCCTGCTCCTTTTACTGTTTTGGTCTTCTGGGATTGTAAGTTCTTCCTATGGACTAATTGTGCCCCAGCTTGCACAGCAGAGCAAAATATGTCCCCTTATTTCTTTGTCCAACCTACCTGGATCACAGTGTGGGAAGGATAGCAACCTCTCCAGAGTCATATTACATTGCTTCCTCCTCCACCCAGTGCGAGTGAGCAGACTGCTCAAAATGGGAATGAGGAGTGAATGGAAAGTTGGCTCTGTTTCCACAATGTTCTGGGCTAGCATAGGTACACCAGCTCATCAGGAGAACTATACTGTACCAGATTTGGGCTTGGCACAGGATTTTTCTCTCCCAGAACCAGGGAAAACCATGAGACAGCTTATGATCCTCACAGTCACAATCTGCCTTCTTGTCTGCTCCAGGGCAGTGCAACAAATTAGTTCTTTTTTAGGCAAAGATGTGATTGATCCCTGTCTGTTTATGCAGTGCCAAGCACAATTGGATGCCAAAAACTCATTAGACAAGATGACCTTGAGGAAAATCAAATCTGGACAGTGGGCAGAAAAGGCAAGAGCGCTCACTCAGATTAATATCTTCTCCGCCTTTTGTGTGGTGAATTAGAAGCACGATATTTGGCTCTCTCCTATCCAACAAGGATCTCATACAGCCAAGCAATACTTTATACTCAACTAGCGAAAATACCCGGCGTTGCTCGGGTCAGTCGGAGGTGGGGAGGGGTCAGACAGCTGACCAAGTGCGGGGTCCGTTGGATGGGGGCAGAGAGCAAACCTGACACCCCCACCTCACCCCCCCCGACCAAACCCGACACCCCCACCTCACTTACCCCTCAACCAACCCAGACTCACATTTTCACTCCCCCACTCAAACCCAACACCCCCACATCTCCCCCTACCAACCCCAACACCCCCTAACCAACACCCACACCTCACCCCCCCGTAGACCAAACCTGACACACCCACCTCACTTTCCCCCCCCAAACCCGACACCCCTACCTACCACCACAACCAAACCCGACACCCACACCTCACTTACCCCTCAACCAACCCCGACCCCCCTCCTCACCCCCCCAACCAAACCCAACACCCCCTGACCAACCCCAACACCCACACCTCACCCCTCACCCACCTTCCCACCCCCACAGACCAAACCCAACACCCCCGGCTCACTTACCCCCCGACCAAACCCGACACCCCTACCTCACTTACCCTTCGACCAAACCCAACTCAGGTCCGTCGGAGGTGTGGAGGGGGCAGAGAGCTGAGGGATTCCGGGGTCCGTCGGAGGTGGGGAGGGGGAAGAGAGCTGAGGGATTCCGGGGTCCGTTGGAGGGGGGAGGGGGCAGAGAGCTGAGCGAGTGCACTGTCTGTTGGAGGGGGTATTATGACATCATAACTATGTCACAGAGAACAGCAGCTGCCCAGCTGATGTGATTGGCCTTTAAATAATTTCACCCCTGGGGGGCGTCAGAGGTGAGATTTGAAAACTTTTCGACTCTTACGGTCATTAGGACCCTAAGACCTCTAACTGTACCAAATTTCAAGTCTCTAGCTCAAACGGTGTGGAAGGAGTAAGCATACATACATACATGCACGCATGCACGCACGCATACACCATTTGACTTTTATATATATAGATTTAGAGGGGGACATGATGGTTCAGTGGATAAGGGACTGAAGTGGCAGCCAAGGGACTTTTGGTTCTGTGCTCTGTTCTGCTGACACACAATGTGGCCTTAGGCAAATCAGCTAACTTCTTTGTGCCTCAGCTGCTCACCTGTAAAATGGGGATAATACTACTTAACTAGCTTTGTAAAGATTTTAAGATATATAGATAAAAACATGCTAAGTGTTACTATTACTATACTACTGCAATTTTTATTAGGTTTGCAGAATAATTTTTGGTAACTATTATACCTCTAGTTAGGGGTGGCTCCAGGCACCAGTGCAGCAAGCACTGCCTGGGGTGGCAAGCCACAGGGGGCGGCCTGCCAGTTGCTGTCAGGGCGGCAGTCAGGTGGCCTTCGGCGGCATGCCTGCGGGAGGTCCACTGGTACCGTGGATTCGGCAGCATTTCGGCGGCAGATACGAGGAAGCCAAGGGACCGGCAGACCTCGCACAGAAACGCCGCCGAAGACTGCCTGACTACCGTGCTTGGGGCAGCAAAAAACTTAGAACCCCCCCCCCCCCCCCGCTTTCAGTAAAGAAAAGTATGCCACAAACTGATCTTCCAGTTGTGACATAATCCAGTCAAAAACAAAGCAAATAGTTGTGTGACATGCTTTTTCACTTTATTGAGAGTTGTATTACATATCAGGAATTGATTTAATCCTCTCATACATTTAGTATACTCATTTTGATAATTATATTCTGAAAGAGTTAACAAATATTATAAAATGTATGCAAGAAACCTGTATAGAATTGTATGTCAGAGACTTTTAAAAGAAACCCTATATATGAATGAGCGTAATCAATTTATTGGTCCCCTAGAAAGCACCAAAAATCCACATGATGTCCCTTGGTAAAATATTTTGCATTTAAATATCTGATTAAGATGAAAAAAAACACACTGTAAAATTACATGTAAGATGACATCACCCTACAAACGACACATTTGAAGTTTAGGTTTGTTTGCTGCCCTTTTGAGCAATTTTTTACTGCCCTCCTGAAATGTGTTCTTAAAATGGTACATCAGACATATGCTCAAAAGATGTTCTGTACTGAGCTAAAATCTACCATACTTATCTGGTTATCTGAAAGACAAGTGCTTTTGAAACAAAAATGCTTTAGAAGGGTACCTTGTTATCCCAAGTTTTTTGGAAGAAGCCACTACCTCAACAGAACAATTTTTTTTAAAAAAAATCTGTGTTTATATGAAAATCCTTAGCTGGAAGGCCTGTGGGTCCTAAATAATGAGTCTTACTTTGGAGGCAAATCACACCAGTGAGCTCCATCTTCCTGAAGAGCCTACCAATTTGATAATTAGCCCCTTTGTTTGAGGGTTAGTAAGATACCTGATCTGGGTAAAAGTTATTACAAAGAGATGCAGTTGTAAGCAACTATAGAGACTCCATCTTGAACCTGAATTATTCTGGATACATGTTGAGAAATTCAGTGTCCAAAGCCACTCTATGCCCCCTGCTCCCATGTTTTGAAGTCAGTAGATGAGATGAAATAAGGGACTGGGGATTTTATTTCCCAGTAAAGAAATCTCTCTACTGGTCAGATTTGCAGCAGCTGCACAAACTCAGAAATCAAAGCAGACAAAATGGAAGTTCTAACATCTCTCCATGGACAGAAATAAGAAGTCCTTTGTGAAGTGGCTTGACCTATGTCAGGGTTGACTCCTTGTACTTTGAAAGGGATATCTATGATTAATCAGGCTTCTTTGCAGTTAAGATTATAACCCTTTGCCTGATACAACTTTATACACTGTTCTCCTATCCCTAATGAATCATGGAATGTTTGGTACTATGTATGTGTGGATTTGAAATCAAAGATGAATCACTTTGAGTACAACCTACTTCAGAGACAAAAATAAAAATGTGTAAAACACTGGATGGAAGCAAAATAATGAAGAATATTCAATGATAAATGTTGCCTACCTAAGGTGGTATATTCAGGAAAAAAATTACATCATCATTATCAAAAGTTACATTCTCCTTCAGTGAAAATGCAAGAAAAGCAATACCAAGCGTAGAATCAAAATATACACAATAAATCAAACATAAGCTGAGAAAACACTTTTTGCGCTCACAGGAACAATCATATCAACAACTAGAATTTAGGCATTCCTATATTTAAAGTAAATAGCAGAAGGTCATGTTTCTCTGCATTCCCACAAGAACAACAAATACCACTGGTGGGATAGACACAGTATTACAGAAACAGGATAGGAACACAACTGGCTTGATTCTGCAGTCAGTTATACAGGGCTGTCAATATGTAAAAATTAACCTGTGTTTCCAACTTGACCAAATCAAATTTAGTTAAACATATATTGTTTACTTGGAAATATATTTAGTTTAGTTAGAAAAAATTATTTAATTATGACCATGTCACTTTCTGAATAAGAAATTACTTAGCAACATATTCCCACTCAAAACAATTTTGAATTCCAAGACATTTTAAGATGTTCACTAAGCAAAACACACACACACACAAATAAAAAAATCCCAAACTTGAAACACCTTCTCATACATTTCACTTGCAATTCCTCAGTTCTCAGAGATTTGAAAACATTTATCATACTGAACACTCTGCAGAGGGTGGACAGCCAAACATTAAAATTTTGACATCAGGAGAGGTAATATGTCCATTTAAGGACATTCTGTATCCCTTAACCTTCAAGCTGTCCTTTTATACTCTTCAACGGTTATTTTTTTGCATGAGTATTATAACAAAATAGAAAGGCCTCAATTTGCAAACTGAGTAACTTATGGAATGAGAAAGCTGGATTTGAAATAGAGTAATACAGGACTCTGCATGATGATGTGACAGTGACAAAGAGCCTCTGAAAATTTCTCTTTAAAACATGGGGTTCTGGCTTGAATTCTTACATTCTAGCACTCATACTAGACTAGGTGGTCCATTGGCCTAGTATGGTACCCTTTCAACTCCACAGATCCAAACACTAATTCGATTATAGAAAGAATGGAATTTGGTTTCATCCTATTACCCATTTATGTACAACAAATGATTTGGCATCATAATACAGACTGCTCAAGAGACGCTCAGAACTGGAATATCTGCACAAAGCTGCATAGGAGGAACATTGTAGGTAAGCTTGCAAAGCACCTATCTGCACACAAGTTAGGATGATGGTATTGGTCATTTATTTTATCGGGCACAAAATTCATTTCCAAAATGTAAAAGAATACACTTTCAATGGTTTATGCTAAACCAACATTGCCAGACATACAGTATATATAAGTCAAACTTTGGGAACGTTTCTTAATGACAATCCATTCACAGTGGTCAGAGAAACTATACTAGAAAGGTGCTACTATAGCAACAATTGTGCTTAAACACAATTGCTGCTGGGTTAGTTCCCAGGAATTGGCTGTAGACCAGTCTTTGCAGGTTAATTTGTTAGTTTAGCTTCCTGGGTGTAGGGTCAGATTGTCCTACAGGCTGATCCTCCTTCTAAATCCCTAATGTAGCAGGACAAGGGAAAACTTCTAACTCTGCAGCAGCTGCTAGACTGCTGTAGTGGCACAGACACTATAAAACTTAACAAACACTTCTAAGGAACACACAATCACTAGGCAGGGGTATTGGGACCTTGAAAAGGGGGATGAGTGGTGTGGAAGGGGGACATCTGGCAGAGGGATGTGCCATGAATTGCCTAGGTTGATGTGTGTGGTAGGGACCAGAATGTGAATTCAGACGAATTCAAAGTTCCAATTCAATATTTTACACAAGCCTATTCTAAGTGTGGTGAATCCCCAAACTGGCTTTGTTTAAAAACTGTTGCATTAGTTCTGTATACTTTGATCCATACGGTCAGAGTGGGCCTGCTAGATGATGTTTTAGTGTCACAGGAAGATGTTGGACTAGAAGTAATGATAAGGTCTCCAAGTATTTTAAATTTGAAGCAGTCACAAGAAGCTTGCTCACACATTCTCTTATAACATTCTCATTATATTGAGCTGATTTTACAGATTAATTGAATTGTATTCCATACCAAATAATATGGCTACCATTATGTATAGCAATCATGAGGACAAATTTCTGTGCAATTCAGTGACATGATAAAGCCTCAGTCTAACCCAAAAGTAAACTTTGCTGTATCTTATTCTATGTCCAAATGACAAGCCATACACAAAACTAACAAAATGTGAATGACATTGATAAGGACATCAGTGAACTGCCTCCTCTCACAGGCAACTTCAGGAGCAATTGCGGTGAGGTGTTAACGTTACTTTTGGAATTTTGAAAGAGGGATTTTTCATTCTTTGAGATTTCACGATATCCTGGTACACACTGGGTATAGCCTACTAGGCTATCTTTTATATCTTAAAGAGCTGCACGAGAGCAGTGTGCTTAGACACATTCTGAAGATGAGTGTGTGACCATACAATGTATTAGGAGATATGCAGGGAGCAATGTTATGAAGACACCTCAATGCTGGATTCACAAAAGGATTAGTCATTTATATGGATAACAATACCAGAGTTACAATGATATAGATTAAAAATAAACAAAAGAAAAAATGAATGTCCCTGATTCTTAACTGGCATAAAGTTCAATGAAGCTATACTCCCTGAGGACCTGGCCAGGAGAGTTGTGGAAAAAATAATAGTCTTTGTCCTCTAAGACCTGCCCCTGAAAGTAATCAATGATGTCTGGATGCTGAATTGTTAGTTCGAGGTCAGTGAGTGGGGAGGTTTGAGTAGTTGAAATTTGGGTTGAATTTTGGGTGAATATTTAGGCCGGCTCTTCTTTTCTCTAAACCTCTTTAGTATTACTAATTGTGTCTGTCAACCTTGAACCTTTCTAAATAACATTTAGCAATGATGATCTTGATTTGGGTTGGTCTCTATAGCGGGCAGAATTTTCAAAGACTGATACCTATATTTGGTAGGCAAAAATGGCATTTAGGCATTAAAAGTCTCCAGAAGAAAAACAAACAAAACTATTCCTAGATATTGAACCATGAATTTAATCAGGATTTATTTAATCATAGAAAATCACATAGAATGCCTAAATTCAAATGTCAAAACCTGGCAAGGTGGTGGGGCATAGTCTGGCACAAAATATTTGAGTTAAGTTTTCAACATCTGCAAACCAGGATGGTCATCTAACAAAGTAAACCAAGTGAGTTAAGAGATTTACATGTAGGTCCAATCATTACTGCCACTAAATCAACCCAATTTTAATCCCTATGTGTTCTTCTACCACTGCACAGAAAGGATAAGGGACAGTTAATGTAGCTTTGTGCCTCCTTAAGATAGGAAAATGTTTTGTCTTCTGCTATAGCTCCCCCTCCCCCCCCTCCACTCCTCCTAAGACGTGACAGAAGGCCTTTGGTCACGGAAGAACTGTGTATCATCATATATCCAATTTTATATACCTGCAACTAGGGCACCTGATACACTAATTAAGAAAATGGGTAGAACAGCATGGTTTGTAGGCAGTCTAAATATGTCAAACTGTAACAATTGAAAACTGTCTCAAGTTAGAGCCATGTAATTTCATTGCCAATATTGCAGTATGTAAAGGCTCAATAAGTTCATCTGTAGATGTGCTTAATAATCTAACTCAGCCAATTTTCAATACACTTAGGAAATTCTTGAAATATGATGAAAATTCAGCTATGGATAATGCTGGAGCTGGTTCCAGAATCACAATGGGACAGCCATACCAGTCCTTTGAAAAACAGGATTCACATATACCCTTGTACTTTGGCGATGATAAAATTAGGAAATCATAATAATACATTCAGCCTTCATTTTTCTTTGTTTAATTTCATGCAATTAATCAAAACAAATAATTTATTTGACCCCTTTGGTATTTACAGTGTTTAAAAAAAGTTTTTATATATTAAAAAAAAGCTTGTTAAAAGGAATGTTATTTAAGTACAAAGTCAACCACTAGAAAGGCAGGAAATGACGGATTTATGATCGTTCATGCAACCTTAATTCTAGTCTAATATCTGTCCATCCCGTGCACTGAATTAGTCAGGAAAAAAACCAATACATGTGCACAAGCAAAAGGGATGGATCATCTGCCAGATCTAGGGGACTGTACAGAAAGGTGATGGGAGCCAGCCCAGCTCCACCTTTCACTGCTACTGCTAGTGCGTGCCAGTGCTGCTGCTTTGGTAGGGATGTGGGTCCAGCCCTAGATGTTTGTATGCTCTTTTGTGACATGTTGCCAAAAGTTTCAAGAGGAACACGAGAGAGAGAGAACATTTACTTATCACAAGGTGATTCTTCACAGTGTACATTAGAATCTGTTTCTAAGGAATTTAATTCTGCTTAGAGAGGTGTTATTACTTTTCTAGTCAGTGATGTGATGCCTTTGATGTATGCATCCCAAAAATTAATTTCCTTTATTTTTTGTGGACACGTTGCCATGCAAACTACAATCTAATTTGCTCTCCATCATCGCAATTAACACTTTTGACATTACTTCTTTTCAAACGTTTTCCTCCCAATGAATATTCATGTTTTGTATATTTTGTTCAGATGTTTTAGTTTACATATTTCCAGTGTGACTCATTTTATTTCCTGCCCAATTTCTAGCCTCTCTGTGTCCTTTCGTATTATATCCTCCTCGGTATTTGCAACACATCCTAATTTAGTACCATCTGTGAATGTAATTAATGTGGTGTTTAACTCTTCTTCTATATCATCAGTAAAGATGTTAAATAAAACCGAACCTAATGCTGATCCTGAAGCACCCTGATGGTAAACTTACTTAAAAATCTACATATTTTTAGTTATATATACCCTTTGTTTACTTTCCTACAGCTAGTTTTCAATACATGTTTTTCGTTATTACCACTTTCCTGTACTCCCAAACCTTTTATTTTGGAAGGGTGTGAATCTTAGTACCTATCTATAAAAAAATTAAATGGTTACTGTGGGAATGGCACATGCTCAATGCTGATGGACTTTTCAGAAAATAATACTGCCAGCGTCTATCAAAAATCTACTAAGTATGTGTGAACTGCAATTTACAGAGACTCCGCCAAATGACTTTCAAGGGGATAGCAAAAGGCCACCATCATCACCTCATACCAGGATGATACCTTTCCCCTTGCCAAACTTCAAGTCCCTGCTTAAAAACACGAAGAAAATAGACATTTTCAACAAAATGGTTATTAAAAATATTTTAATTGAGGGCAAAACAATGTAATTTTCCTTATCTCATTGTAGAAACATGACACCTATAATTACTATCCTGCTATATTTTGCATGGAATTTTTTCTTGGGATTTTTTCTCCCTCCTACCTGCTGTCTCTAAAGACAATCAGAGCTCCAACACCTCAGGAGGCAGATAATCTTATCTTATTCACATACATCTCTCAGCAGCCTCAGCTACACCTGACTAACATTTTAAGACATTTTTATAGTAGCACAGGATTTTTCTTCTCTTATGCCTCTCTATTCCATGTGGAACATACAGGGTCATCCCACAACATTTTGGCCTCTGAGGTGGGGAGCTCAACTGATGCCCCCCATACCCCTCTCTTGGGCCCAAACTTTGAAAGGTCTCAATTCTGCCTTCTTCCTGTTCCACCCCTCTCATGGTACTCTGCTACCTACCCCAATAAAGGAGAACTAACAACTTAAAATGCCTTGTTCAAAATTTTTAAGTAACACTTCACTTTCAAACGCCTGACCAGCAAATGTAACTTTTCTTGTCTGCATAGTAAACACTGGCATTTTTATCTGTTTGAATATTCAAAGTGGTGCTTTCTGTGCCTTCTTAATTGCAAAGAATTGAACTGCTTCTGCTTCCTGAAGGCCCACAATCTGGGGTCTCTGTTGAGATGGTTGCAAAGCCAGCCAGCCTCTCCTGTGACATTGAGGAACGTAGGTGTGTTTTTATTAACTTCAGCTTGGAGAAGCTGCGTTCTCCACTGGCAACTATTACAGGAGATGTTAGAAGTATGCGCAGAGCAACAAAGGCATTTTGAAAGACTTGGGAGTTTAAATAGTAAGCTTTTAATAAGTTTCCAAGTTTCAGCAACATAGAGTAAGACTGACTGGACCTGTTAAATATTCAAAGTTTAGGTTGGAGGGCAAGATTTCTGTTTCTCCAGATTGGCCTTCGCTGTTTTGGCTTTAATGTCTTTCTCTATTCCACTTGTATTTACAATGCTGCCAAGATATGTGAAATAGGGTACCTGTAGTACGTCAGTTCCAAAAAGTTGTATTGGTGTTTTTTGTTGTGTGTTGATTCCCATGGGTTTAGTTTTCTCAGTATTTTCAGTCCTAATAATTGTGCACAGGCCTGGAGATAATTTTTTTAGACTTGTACATACATCTCTATGGGTATGGGATAACAAGTTGATGTCATCTACAAAGTCAAGGTCCTCTAACTTCTGTTCAAAAGTCCATTGTACTCCCCTTGATTGTTCTGTGATCTCTCTTGTTACTCAATCCACTACCAGTAAAAAGATCCTGGGACATAAGACATCCTTGTTTGATACTTGTAGTAACCTCAAATGGCTCAGTCAGTTCACTGTTATAAATCATTTGGCATGTCATATTTTCATATTAGCTCTGAATGAGGTTCATAAATTTTGGAGGGATTTTACAGTGGCATAGCAGTTTCCATAAAACAAAGACTTTCTAGAAATCTATAAAATTCTTATCAAGTGCTGACTGCCATTTGATCGACAGTTCTATGATGATATGTGAGGTTACTACTTGATCTATACATGATGTCTCTTGTCTGAACCTTGCCTATTCTTACTGTAACCTTGAATCTATCACTGTATGTTTCTGTCTAGCATAATACCTTACTTAGGATAGACAGCAATTGAATATCCCTCCAGTTTTTACTAACTGAGATCTCCTTTCTTTAGCAAGACAAGGTGGATGAGATAATATCTTTTATTGGACCAACTTCTTTTGGTGAAAGACATTCACTTTTGAATTCTCAGAGCTCTTGTTCAGGTAGAAATCTTGAAAGTTTGTCTCTTTCACCAACAGAACTTGGTCCAATAAAAGATAACCTTGCCCACCTTTTCTCCCTTATTTATTTCGCTATGTGACCATTTCTCCATTTATTTGGTATTTTTTCTTTTTCTGACATCTTTTGGAACAGGTCTATCAAAATGCTCTACTGTGTTCTTCAAGTCTGCCCTAAGGACCTCTGTTGGAATGTTATCTGGACCTGATGCCTTTCCACTTTAACCAACTGACTGCCCCCTCTACTTCTACTATAGTAGAACAAGGAATAAGTCCTAGTTTAACATCTTCTACTTTCTTTATATTTGGGGGATTGGCCACTAGCTCGCCATTCAGTGGTTGACTGAAGTACTACTCTCCATATATTTAAATGATTTGAGGTCTGCATTAAGTTGTCCTCATTGTCTTGAGCTGCTCAGTTTTTTGGCTTTTTTTCTTCCTGAAAACTGATTAATAATTCTGATAATTTCATGTCATTTTTCAGCCTGTGCATCTGTTGCTATTTTGTTTATAAAGTCTCATTTGTCCATTCTTGCACTCTTTTTGGACTCTTTGTTCTTAACAGAATATTTCTCCAGGGTTTTCTGCATCTGTGTCATTGTTCTCGCTTGATTTAGTTTCAGTTTAAATTTGCACCTTTCTTCTATTTGCTGACATGTGTCCTTATAAAACCATTTGTTGTGATTTTCTTCCGGAATGTCAGTACTTCTTCACATATTTTAGTGAAAGTTTCCATTTGCTTTCTACTGCTCTATCTTCTTCATCTTCAAGCATCAGCTATCTATTTGCTTGTGTTGTCATCTGTTTCAGCTTGGTGACATTATGTGAGCATCTCTGTTATTCAGATCTCTTCTTTGTTTTTATTTTTATTCTCAATTTAACTACCACTGTGGTGTGGTCTACTCCCACTTCTGCCTCATTCATTAAATGTATGTCTTCTAAAGTTCTTTTCCATTTTTTCTGAATTACAGTGTGATCAGTTTAGTTCACTGTTCTGTGATCTGGCAACCTCCATGTTATCTTATGAATAATACGGGGATAGTTCCTCCACTAACCAGGTTGTACATTCCACAAAAATCAGCAAATGTTTCACCATTTTTGTTCATTTCACTGAGGCCTTATTTCCCAAGAATTACTTCCCTGCCACGGTAGTTGCTCCCTACTGGAGCATTCATATCTACAATTACTAGGAGGGCATCTCTTTTCAGAACCTAGTCTATTAAATCCTCTAGCTGCTCATAGAAGTTTTCTTTTTTTCCTCTTGGCTAGTTTGATTTGTTGAAACATAACATTGAATAATGGACACATTCTGGAACTTTGATGCAAATCATACTGTTATAATCCCTTCTGAAACTGGTGCCTATTCTTTCAGGTTTTTGGCCTTGATCGTATCAGACCCACACCATCTCTTTGTATGTCACTACCATTCAGTAGTCCAGAATATAGTAAGATCCGTTCAGTTGACAAAGTTATTTGTCCTGATGCTCCCCCTCTAATCTCACTTAGGCCTAGTATATGTAGTTTATATCTGTCCATTTTTGTCCAAAGAAAAGCATACAATTTAGTCTATATTGATTTGCCTAGGTCAATAATGACATTTAGTTTTATCATGTGAAATCATCAGCTGCTCTGCAAAACATATGCTGGCTTTAACTACCCTGTGCTCACATTCACGTTATATAATAAATATCTTTTCCACATCATTCTTTTGTTCATAATTAATAATAAATATTTGTGTATAGATGTCCATATTTGAAGGCTTCTGATCATGTTAAAAATTCACTGAAAAAGTAATTTACTTTTTCAGTGAATACCGCATTAAGTTACAAAGCAAAAAGGCACTCCTAAAACACTAACAATTTTAAAATCTTGTTGAGATTAAAGTTCTTCTGAAAAAAAGAGGATGCATAATAATTTGAATCCCTTCAAAAATATTTTAAAATTCTGTCTTCAGAGTATTTAAACAACACAATATTAGAATTCTAACACCATGGAAACTAGAATATTGGAGGTGAAGAAAGTCATGATACAGTGAAACCCAAGCACTGAAGAATTATTGTTCCAGGTGCACACAGGTATAATAAGAGACTTAAAATTAAATGGAAAATTTATCAAAAAAACAAAATCACAAGAGAAAGGGAAAGGATTATTCACAGGTGGTGAAACAACCAGTAATATAACCTATCTCAAAAAGAAATAAAGCATGCCAGAGAGATTGGACATTTTGAAAGCAATGGCAGAAACTGCAAGCAACCAGTTTGGTGTCTAACACTCTGTCAGAAAGACCACCGGAAAATGAATGTGTAACAGGAGAGGTGCCAAGGCATAATCGGTATACATTTCAGATGGACAGCAAGAATCAGAAACTTAAACTGCTGAAAGGGCAACTGCCACATGAGATTTTTATCTTTAATAAGTTTCCTCTAGAAAACAGTGTGGAAGATCTATTACACCAGGAATTATGATACTATCTACCAATTAGGTGGCTGATGGATCAGGCAACTTGTAAAGTAAACTGCACAATGGGAATACAATAAGCTCAGCAGACACACAGGTTCCACTAGAAAACAAATCTTCAGGTCAATGTAAAGAAAACTACATATATTTAAGAACACAGGAAAGCTGGATTTTGATATGAATTTTTCAGAACCTATTAGCTGTTAGAGGAAATCAGTGAGAAATTTACCTAGTGAATTCTAATATGTGTTTGTTTAGGAAAGATTAACTTATGGAGGGTGATCAATATGATGGACAGCACTGTGTAAAATATATCCATGTAAAGAGTATTAGGATACAAAAAAATAACAGTTGCAAGGACTGGTGCCTTTAATCTAACAAAGAGATCATAGTCTAAGAGATGATATCAAGCAAGTATCAGAAAAAAGACTCAAAGTATTTTTGGATGTTGCTGCCTATGTTAGAGGGGAGAAAATGCACCAGAGGTTTTCAGCAGTTGATGTCAATTGCATATTTATTATTTTTTTCACTAGGAGTTTCTCTGAAGAATGTTTGTGAAACTATATGCAACCCCCACACGTATACAATGGGTTACACATGGAACACTGTTTCTGGTTATGTCAAAAATCCATTCAGAAACAAAGATGTTGTTATACATTACTGTCTATGTTGTTCAATTTCTTTACCAGTAAAATCTGACCAAAAATCTAGCACTCTGTCCATATTTTTTCTATCTACTCAGAGAAAGAAAACTTAAAACATATTTTACTGTACTATTTGAGAAATGATATATAATCACGCAATTAAAGAGAGTTTCATAATGCAAAGACACAAAAAAGACTGTTATGGTTGTGCACATGACAGTAATTCTGACTTTCCTGATATTTGAGTACTTAATCCTAACATTTTTAACAGAATTTTCTAGTTTTGGTTTTTAAGGAAAAAATAAACTTAAAAATAAAGATGCTTTTCAAGATTTTGAAGGTAAACTAAAATAAATTAAACAGTTTGCTAGTAGTGAATGTCTACTTCTCATAGCAAACAGTTATTTACTATAACTGTGGTTCTTCGAGATATGATGCAGACATGTATTTAACCTACGTGTGTGCACCCCTTGTGCACCAGAGATAGAATTTTGCCTAGCAGTACCCGTATGGAGGTAGCACTGAAAGCCTCTCCACTGTCTGTATGAGGCAGTGCTCACCCCACCTCTCTCAGTTCCTTCACACCGGATGCCCAGAGACTAGCCTAGGATGTAAGGGGACGGAGAGTAGGTTGTGGAATACACACTTGCATCACATCTCAAAGAACCACAGTTACAGTAAATGACCATTTCAACTTCTTTGCTTAGGTGCAGCTGTGTATTCCACTTAGGTGATACAGAAGCAGTACCCACAGGGGGTGGAGATCAGAGTCTATTTAAATGAGTACTGCAGGACCACTTTCCCAAAGTTTGCATCTGCAATGGATGTTGCGATGATGACATAGTGGTTTGTAGAAGTATGTATGGACAATCATGTAGCAACCCTGCAAATATCCAATATTCAAATGTCATTTAAGAATGCTACTGATGTAGTTGCACTGTCATAGAATGAACCAATAGCTACTGCTGGGGCGCAGCAGCAGCTATTTCATGATACAGGACATGATCCAGTAAGAGATTATCTGTGAAAAGACTGCTTGTCCCTTCATACCATCTGCATATCATACAAACAGACAAGGTAAAGCCCGAAATGGTTTAGTCCTGTCCAAGTAGAAGGCTAGACATTATTGGACATCTAATGTGTGGAGGTGCTGTTTCTCCAGGTATGAATGTGGCTTAGGAAAAAACAGGCAAATATACCTCATGGTGCAAATGAAACTGAGAGACCACTTTAGACACAAACTTTGGGTATGACCGCAATGGCACTTTGAACCAGAAAGTACTGGGGATAAAAATTTTGACCCTGCTGTTCCAGAGGAATCGCCTCCACCACTCCCAAAGCCAGTATTGGCTGGATCTACTCAAGGAGTAGTATCTTGTGGGAAGGTCCCTAAAAAGGAACATGGAGGGAGAGTAGGGAGAAGTGGAAAGGAGCTGGATGCCATAGCCTGATCTGGTGCTTAGGTCTCAGCTGTCAGTGGGAATCAATATCAAGGCTCTAGTTAGTTAGATAAACATAGCAAACAAAGAAATTCAAAGTACTGAACTTTTAATATTAACAGTCACATCAGGGCACAGAAGGATAACATTATGGGATGCCATATGTTGGTGACATACACGCACATAGACACGTATAGAGAAAAGACACAGATACAGAGAAAATGTGTTATATGTGTCTCTTTGGCTAAACCTGTCATTTTATGATCCATTTTTGTAGCTAGCTGTATGTGCAAACAATATTGTTCATTCAACAACCCCTAGGGTTTTTTTCCTTTTTCTTTTTTCAAGGAAGATAGTTCTTTGAGGCAATGAGTCAGGATTTCTTCCAAGCATGCAGCCACCAGAGCCAAAAATGTGGGACAGCAATATGATGATTGTAAATTTATAAAAGATTTATTACTGATTCTCAGGCACCAAAACTACAAAACACCACACAAAACATATAATATTACTGAGAAATCCTAGTTCTGTCACACCCAGATAACCAAAGGGATCCTATTCCAGCTTGTCTCCTTGTTGGCGTTTATCCTTCCTTGGCCCAAATTTCTCCCTCTTCAGAGAAAAGGAATCATGAGGGACCAGAAAACTTCTTGAGATTTACCTCACAGAGAATCCTGTTTAGGAGGAAGTGCTTGCTCACCCCACGGCTACTCTCAGGTTCCTTTGGTTTCTGTTCCAACTTTCAGATTACTGGCTTCCTTCCACAGGTGCAGCAAGCACAAGCCAAGCTACTGTCTAAAACACTACGCACATAGCAGCAATATCCTCTTGATGAGTTTGAGACACTTGCTCTGTCTATTCCCCTTATCTCTTGGTTAGAGGCCTTGATTACATTCCTAATAACAAAACAACAATACTTTGCGCTTACAGCTTTCAAAGTGTTTTATAGATCTTAATCAGCTTCGGTGAGGTAAGTTTTATTATACCCATTTTATAGATAGATAAGGTCAAGCGTAAAGAGGTTACATAACTGCCCAAACTCATGCAGATAAGTAGTCCCAGAGCTCAGAACACAACTCAGGCAGAATCCAGACTCACAGTCTCCTCCACTAGTAGAAAGTGCTGCCATCCTGGGGAGTCTTGAGGATCTGGTGAAGATTTTTTACTCCTTGGCAGAATCTGTCATGTCACATTTGTTCTACTGATTTGGTTTTTACTCCCACATCCTTTCCAAAGGCATCAGCAAACCTTACTCACTCTCCCTTGCCATGAAATCTCTGTTGCAACTACTCAGTTCTCTCTCAATCTAGGCTATGTTTTTACTACCAAAAAAGTGCTACAGCAGGGTAAGTAACGCATGTTACCTATTTCGCTAAGAAATCCTAATGGGGACACGGCACCATAGTTTTTAATCTCAATGCAGCTAGACGAGGTCAACCCTGGGTTAGAGGCATAGTGCTGAACTTCCCTTGAGCTTCACTTTTAGCTAATCTGTGATAAAAACTACCAGTGCCTTGTGTCCACTAGGATTTTACAGCAAGATGGATGTGTGTTAATTATCTCACTGTAAAACATACACCTTTTTTTTTTAGCAGTGAAGATATGGCCAAAGGTTCTCCTTGGCTAGGGTGATCAGATGTCCCAATTTTATAGGGGCAGTCCTGATACTCGAGATTTTGTCTTATATAGGCGCATATTACCCTTTGCTCCTCACCCCCCTTTCAGATTGTGATTTTTCACACTTGCTATCTGGTTACCCTATCTCTAGCCAAGTTCAAAGAATTTTCCACATATTTTAATCAAAGTTTTCTCTACTATATGACAATATCAGGCCCAATTCTCTTGTCTGTTTTGATCCTTTGCACAAGTGCAAATAGAATAAAAAGCTTCGTATATTTCCCCAGAGGAGAGGTAGAACCAGCATGAAGGGTTCCTACTTGTGCCTCATTTAGCATAGGGGCACGTTGCCAGTATACACTGCACTCTGTGAAACCCCAGCCAACCGACAGCCCTTTGAAAATCTCTATCGTCTGGGGGATTACCGATCACCCTTCAGAGAACTCTAAACTCCTCCAGGGCTGAGAATCACAAAGCCGTAAACAGCTCCCTCACAGCCTCTCTGGCTGAGTAGAAGTGATTAAAAAAATCCCAACTAAATATTTTTTTTCACTGGAATCTACCAATTCACTGAAATCAAAATGTTTTGCTAAGGCAGTTTGATTTTGACTAAGTTCCAACAGAATCCAGGAACAGTTCTGACAAAAACCTGCCTGGTTTCCTGTCTTCTCAACCACACAACTTCTTGGTAGCCTGTATGGTGGGCTGATGGGGACCTCAGAGTTTGGAAGCCCTGGTTTGCACCTTCCAAGCAGCCGGGACTTCCAGGGTCCACAGAATCCCATCAAGTAGGCTGCCTCAAAATCAGACACAACAGCTTCCAGGGATCCACACTTTTAACGGAAGCCTTCCATGGAGACTGCCACAGAACCAGGCCTCAATTTGTATTTTAATTTTTTAAAATTTTCATTCTGAATTGGAACACAACCAAATGTCAATGTCAAATACCTCCACAAAATGGAATTACTTTTTGGTATGGCTGAGTCACCACCTTCACCCTAATAAATCACACACACACCCTGATCCTTCTGAGCATCCTATAGTCCCTTAAAACAGCGGTCGCCAACCAGTGGTCCGTGGTGGTCCGCGAGAAAATTTTGGTGGTCCCTGGAGAAATTTGGACATTATTTGCAATTTTTAGGAAGATAAGTCCCTACTAAAGGCTTCTTATTTGATAGCACTTCAAATCGCGAAAAGTAGAAAGCCATATACGATTGGAGAAGAATTAATTAAGCCTTGCTTGTTACAAGTCTGTGAAGAGGTTTTGGGGAAACAGGCTGTCCAGAAACTGAAAATAATTCCTATGTCCGCTAACACTGTGAAGCGCAGAATTGAAGACATGGCCGAAGATATTGAAAATCAAGTGATTGAAATGGTGAAAAAATTCAACGTTTTACTCAATTCAACTCGGCGAATCAACAGACATAACTAACAAGGCAGTTCTCCTTTGTTTTGTGAGGTTTGAGTGTCAAGGAGAGCTAAAGGAAGAACTCCTCTGTTCGCTCAACTTGCCGGGTAGAACAACCGGCTCTGAGATTTTCAATGCACTTAATGGTTATTTCCTGAGACACAGTATTGAATGGAAGAAATGTGTTGGGATATGCACAGACGGTGCCACAAGCATGACTGAGCATCGTTCAGGAGTTGTTACAAAAGTGAAAGATGTTGGACACCCAGACATCTTGTTTACTCATTGTATTATACATCGTGAGCAATTTGCGGCGAAAAGAATGTCTCCAGAACTGCACAAAGTACTCTCTGATGTAATTAAAATTGTAAATGAAATTCGGCACAAAGCGCTCAATTCTCGAATATTTGAGGCACTTTGTGAAGAAATGGGCTCTCAATATACTCATCTTCTTCTTCATGCTGAGGTGAGATGGCTGTCGAGAGTCAAAATACTAACCCGATTGTTCGACCTACGCCAAGAAGTCAAGTTATTCTTCCAGCAGCAAAATAATTTGAAATTCCAAGATCTCTTGTCCGACGATGATTGGCTAGCCAAGCTTGCATACCTGGCAGATATTTTTTCACTGTTAAACGAGCTAAATACGTCCTTGCAAGGACAGCTTACAGACTTGTTCACACTGCGAGGTAAAATGGATGCATTTCAAAAGAAAATATTGCTGTGGCAAACGCGGTTGGCTGAAGATCTGCAAATGTTCCCGAATCTTGATGAGTATATGAAAGAGGAGGATGTCAACCGTCAGGTAATAACCATTGTTCGACAGCACTTATGGTCACTCACAGAATCTTTTGGCCATTATTACCCAAAGGAAGAGGACCCCAGACATGCCAATATGTGGGTAATGGATCCATTTTTGGCGAAAATTGAAGATAGCAATTTGAGCATGAAAGAAAAAGAAAGCCTAATCGATCTATCATCCGACGACAGTCTCAAAGCTAAATTCCACTCGTCCTCATCAAGACATCATTTTTGGCCCTCCGTAAAAAGTGAGTACCCAGTGCTGAGTGAAACAGCCATCAAAATTTTGATTCCATTTGCAACAACCTATTTGTGTGAAAAGACATTCTCATCTGTTACGGCAATCAAAAACAAGTACCGCTGTCGGCTTGAAATACAAACGGCTCTCCGTGTTGCAGTGACGTCATTGGAGCCAAGAATCCATAAACTTATTTCAAACAAGCAGCAACAAATATCACACTAATAATTTTGTTATAATTAAACAAGTGCATTTCATATTAATAAAATGGAATTTTTATTATCATTATTTTATAGATGTTTGTACCTTTTTAAAAAAATTCATGTTAGTGGTCCGCGGGATTCAAAATTGTGAGTTTAGTGGTCCGTGAGGTCCAAAAGGTTGGTGACCACTGCCTTAAAACATCTATGTCCTCTCTTCATTTCCCCTCCTTTATCCTTATTATTTGGTCCTTCCCCTCACAGTTCATCCCTACATTGTATCTCCATAGTCAATAATTTTTTGCCATTGATTCCTTCTATAGCTCTTTAAAATGTTCCACAGTTTTTTTTAAATAAAATTCCCTTTCATGACTCTCTACTGCCCCATCTATAGCCTTTCCTTTCAAAGCAAAGTGCTTAAAAAATAATTTTCACTCCACTTTCTCACAGACTCTCAAATTTAGTTTGGGTTTCAGAGACACCACTCTCCTCCATGTAGTTTCTAACTTCCTTTTTATTATGAAGAACTTCAGTCATTCTCTATAGTGTAGACTTCAAAGGCTGTGGGCAACTTCACCCTCCAGAACCACTTGTCTGGCTAAGCAAACATTTCGAATTCTCTCTGGTCAGGGTCTGCTCCTACCAAACAGGCTTTCTCTCTGGCAGCAGTTCCCTCTGTTTAGATCCATTCTCAATGGATACCCCAAGGTTCCATAGCTGGCTGTGTGTTCTTTTCTCCCCTCTCTTCCAATCACTGTGATTACCAGAACTGAGAGGTGATTACCAGAACTGAGAACTGCTTGCATCCGATGAAGTGGGTATTAGCCCACGAAAGCTTATGCTTCAAAACTTTATAGTTAGTCTTTAAGGTGCCACAGGACTTTGTTACCTCTGTGATTACCAGAGGGTATTAGCCCACGAAAGCTTATGCCCACGAAAGCTTATGCTTCAAAACTTTATAGTTAGTCTTTAAGGTGCCACAGGACTTTGTTACCTCTGTGATTACCAGAGTATCTAAACTCTGATTTTTCACCAGGCAACATTCAAATTCTGACACCTTTAATTACTACTTCCTATTCAGTCTCTCTGCCTTTTTCTTTGTTTTATTTATTTATGTATTTGTGTATTTATTTATTTATTTAGCTAAGTATCTCAGACTGAATTGCTTACATTTACCAAGAAAAGCATCATGGAACACAATTCTTTATTCTCCATTTCTCTGCTCCTTTTCCAGCAGAGCTTGTAAGTTCTTTCAGCCAATAAATGAGTAGCTAACTTAACCTGGCTGTGTACTTAACTAGCTTCACAAAGTGGATGAATCCTGTCTCTTTGAAGTCAATAGCAGAATTCCTATTCTTTTCACTCAGCATATCTATGTGTAAGTGTGCACCTGCAGACTCAACAATATTATTCTACTTTGCATTTTCAATACACAATTTTACATACATCTGTAACTTTGGTAAATCAAAAACAGTACTTTTCGAAGCAGACACAGGACTAGTAATCAATGATGATTGTGCCAAGTTTCAAACTCAGGGTTTTTTTGCCCCAAAATCTGATTTAAAAAAGTAAGTGTACAGTTTTTTATAATGTGAAGATGTGTCTTTTATTCTTTCTCTTCAAATTAAAAAAAATGGCTCAAGAGATTTGCCTCAAACTGGGGGAGGGGAAAAGATTTTGAGCAAAAATTAAGCACAGAAAATTTTAGTCCAAGAGTTTTCAAACTTTCAGAACCTAGGATTGCATGGAACCAGACTGTTACAATCGATACTATTTTGCAACTGCCATAATATATATCTGAAAGAAATATTAGTTATTCAGATCCCACAAAGTATTTGCCTTCCTTTTGAATAACTTTAACGGTTTCTTCAAATATATTTTTATCAAGTTCCAATGTTCTCTATTTGCACAATTTTAGTGATTAAGTGGTGTTGTTGGAATGAGGTGCCCTCTTCTGTAATTTTCCTCGTGTTAACTTTTTCTGCAAATGTACCATTGATCTAGTATTATGTCACTTTGGTGGGAAATTGAGCAGTTTTCTGTATTCACAGTATGCACACTACCATTGCTTTATGCTTTTTAGCATATGCTATGAATTAGCATTAACAATATCATACAGTCTTTATTACAGAATCTTTTGCTGAATGTTTTATCATGTTTTTTGTACAATTCTTATCATGCACTCTCAGAAACCACTATGGTATATGCTCTGAATCTGGATTAAAAGCAGCAGGCAGTTGTGTATTTGGGATCTATGTTTCAGAATGCATAGTAAAATACATTCTGAAAAATAACAATATACATGCAATATAGTCATGTTTTTTTAAAAACACATTGTCTTTACATTTCTATTTAAAATAAATATAAGATGCCAAATCAATATTATTGAGAAAGGCCCTGATTGAAGCTTGCTGAAGGATTTCAGTGAACATTGGATCAGGCCCAAACTCCATGATTTTATTTTAAAAAGGCAACCTGTTTTTGTCACAGCAGCACAAAAAAGCCATTATAAGAATTACAGATGAACCTGATCCGAAAATTCTATATCTGGCAAAGTTCTGATGAGATCCAATCTTCCTTGTTTGGCCAAATCTTTAATAAGAATCATATAGTATCTGATTCCACAGATGTGCAGTTAACTACATATACTGTAGACTTTGTTTCCATAAGAATATTTTTTCTAAGATTAAAGGGGAAGCAAACTTCACACAGTCTACATATGTATTTATTTACCATTAAACTCCTCTGATCTATTATTAAGTGAAGCATATTTTCATTAATGTAGCTAACTTCACCTTACAACATCTCATTGTAAATTACTTCACAGTGTTAAACTTGAATGGAACAGGTAAACTTATTTCAATGTGCTCAGTATTTCAAAAACAAAAAATATCAACACTAGTTTTAAGTTCATGAATTTCTTTCTGGTAAGTTCATGTACTTTCTACTACCTACATTATAAAAGAAAAGTTGAGAAGAAAACAAAGGATTATTGTAGCATCAGAAAATCTGATAAATTTAGATTTAATAGTATGGTTTATGTTGCAGTCCGTTGCTGAACAATTGGCTCTGAAATTGTACCTAGGTATTTATCTCCATCTGTATGCTTATAAATAGGAAAATATAAATCAGACTATATTAACAGTTCAAGAGGAGATTTTAGAAGGCATTGAGTGCAAAGATTTTAGAACTATATGACAAAGTTGGTTATTTAGCTTAGTTTAGTAGTTCTAATAAAATATAATAAAAAATGAGAAATAAAAATTAAGGTAGAATTTTTCAATATACTTGGAGAACTAAGTAAAGTGGAGGATATGTCAATTATTAAGATATATTTTTCCAGGCTTTGGTAAAACAGACTTATGTGAGAGCATTATCAAAGAAGGTGACTATAGCCTAAAATAAAAAATCGGTTTCATAATTTATAGTTCATATCACATCAGATAGCATAGGTTTAACATGAGAACAAATGTCATTTTTAAGCAAACTGCTGTTGTAAGGTAACTTTTAATTTGAAGACCAAATGTAAATTGCTATGGTGAATGCACGTTAGGTCACTAAAACAACGGTAGCTAAACTCAGATGTGACCTAGCAACCCAGGTGTTCAGGAAAAGTGCTGTTAACAGTAAGGATTGATGATCTAATCAAACTGTCACACTCAGATCCTCAGCAGGGTGGTTGGAAGGGAGGTGGAGGAGGATAATATTCAGAAAGCAAGCACATGCTTAGTGTTACTTTAAATTGATGCTGACATTTTCAATTGTAAAAAGAAATTTTTTCCTAAGTAATATAGGAAACAACTCTCCTAACCTTCCGGAGGATATCAGATAATCAGAGAGCTTGTTTTGCAAAAGCTAACTTCTCAGAGACTGGAGTCTATATGAAATACAAACTATCAGACATTTCAGAGATTCAAGATAACAACAAACATTTTAATCCTTTTCAGTTTATTTAGATATTTAGATATATTTGGTTTATTTAGACATTTACACAACTGTGTGCATGTGCACTTACAGTACATGTACACAGATAACGTAAAATAGTCCATTATTAAGTATATACTATTTATATATTTGGAAATATTGTAGGTTACTAGTTCACTGAGTTTTGACTTGGACTTTTCTTTCTTGACTATTTTATTCAGGTAGTACTACTAATGAAGATCTGAGGAAGAGTCGAAGACAAGAATCTCAGGCAAGTCAACATAGATGGCTCTCAGTGGACTATTAAACTGTTTCAGCATCATGGTTTTGAGTATTAACATATGTGTATTTGCAATGTGTTTAAAATTCAAGGAACCCTGCTTCTAGGTGTAAAGGATTAGATTCACTTATATGAGTTTACTCATGTGTGATGGAGTGAAGCAGAGCCATAACGGAGTAAAACTGGTTTAACAATCAGAAAAACTATTTTCCCTTTTTGATTAGTAACAGAAAACAACTGGTTTATAGTGTCACGCCAGGCTTCCATATTGCCATAATCACAAATGATAGCACTTTTCAGCATTTTTCAGCTCTGAAATGGCCACTGAATTAAATATATTCAATTCAGATACAAAGCATACATGGGAAGAACTGGTTCTTACCAATTTGTACAATGTTATATAAGGCACAAGGAGGGGTTTTTTTTCCTTTCATTGATTTCTGACACTCCTACTCATCTTAACTTCAGTTGCACTACTTGTGGAAGATGCTATACAATATTAAGTAACGATATCAGAATCTGGATTAGACTGTAAACTCTGAGGGGAGAGTTGCCATTGTATTTGTTTATAGAGTATCTATGACACTATATAAATATTTTA
>JAVMKO010000002.1:84971839-85089339 GCA_032164245.1 Sternotherus odoratus | reverse complement strand
TTGACTCTTGCTCTAACTATTAAGCCAGACCACCTACAACCTTATCCATAACACCATTTACACCTAGTTATGATACTTAAAATCAGTGAAGAGGCTCATTAGGGAATCATTGAGTTTGCATGATGAATACAGCTTTGTTCTTCCTAAAAGGAAGAACGGCAGCCAGATACTGGATCTTCTAAAATACTGCACACCACATCTGAATTGCAAACTGACAGCTATAATAGACTAAATTCAGATTTTTTTCCCAAAAACTAATAAGTTTCTATTTTTAATGGGAAAAACCAGTAATAACTGTGAGCAAAAGAAATCTGCTTGTTTTACAGATTTTTTTTTAGGTCCATAAAATCTAAATTCTCTGTTGTTTTAGATTAAAAAATTATTTTTACCAGTCCATTTGTGAAGGTAGCTTTCATACCACTTGTTGGCCAACTTCAATATATTTTGCTCAAATAAGCCTCCAAAATTTTGCATGCTTACATGAATGTTCAGGCAAACTTTGAATTTTTAATGACTGCTCACAAGTTCACTTCTCTCCCTTCCTGCTACCAGTAAGCAGGGACCTTCATGGAGAAACTAGAAGAGACTTTCTTTCTGGAGAGACAACTCCATGGCTCTCTTCCATCTTCCTCACACCAACAGTAGGACATTTCAGTTAGGGAGAGTCTTCATTCCTCCCCAGGAAAACTATTAAAAGTAGAGCTAGTCGGGGAAAAAACCCAAAATTATCACAAAAATGCCCTTTAAATTAAAATTTGAAATGTTGAAAAATTCCACCCAGTTGTAATATAAGGTCTGGCCAAGGAGCAGCAGAAGGTGGTAGCAAGCTTGATGGCAGGATCTAGCAAATTCCCTGTTGGAAACCAAAATGCTTCCTGGTTATTTATATGAACAATACTTATGATGGGGAATCTTTCCACAGGATAGAGTAAGTCTGTGGAATATGCTGTTTCAGAACAACACTAAATGAGTTACTTTTTCTGGTTTTCTAAAAATGACATAATTCTCTGGCAACTATTAATGATTGTCATGCAAGCTACAGTAAGAACAATCAAAATCTTATGCTTAATGGTGTCATAATGTGATCAACTGCACCAATAAGGAATGGATTTTCTCTACGATTTTCTCGTACATGGACAGCACCATATATTCAACTATATGCAAATATGAGTTTTAACATCTTTCAAGGCATCAGGCCTACCACTAGCCACTGAGGAGGAAGCATGTTGGTCTGAATGAACAAATGGTCTAATCTTAAATTACCATGTAAGGAAAAAGCCACAGAGTGCTATATAGCAGCATCAAAAACTTAATGTCAGATCTGAGTCTTCATCCAAAGAAGAAGGGAATGGGTAGAGGTTTCAGTTTCTTTAGGTGAATTAGAAAAGGTTTTGGATGAAGCACTTCACTCTTCAGATCCAAAATAGAAATACCCACATCAAGTCATTAACATTTAATTATAAAATAGTGAGGGGTAATTTTTCTAACCATAGATGGAATTTTAGTTGGATGACTCCTTTTGTGTTTTTATTTTGTTTTACCAATAATCCATTCATTATTGTGGAAGTTTTTCTCTTAGGGTTAATCATGCTCTCTAAAAAATCGTATATATTCTTACATGTTTTAGGATGTCACCAACTGCAAATATGTAATAGTAGCTCATTTCCCAAAATGCACAGATTCATACAGTGTGCTGAAGAGTATAACTGAGATACAGTGAAACCTCGATTTAACGGACTAATTCGGGCGAGGGGGTGTCCGTTAAAGCTGAAAGTCCGTTATTTAATAATTTTTTAAAATAATTAAATAACAGGACTTTTGGCTTTAACGGACACCCCCTCACCCGAATTAGTCCCTTATATAGAGGTTTTACTGGGTGGGAGCTGTCAAACTCCCCCCCCCCTTCCCGCAAGGGGGGGGGGGGCTTTGACAGCTCCCGCCGGGCTCCCCGCAGCGGGGAGCCAGGCGGGCGGGATGACAGTTCCCGCCGGGCTCCCCGCTGCGGGGAGCCCGGCGGGAGCTGTCAAAGCCCCCCCCCCCCTCGCCCGGCTCCCCTGCAGCGGGGAGCCCGGCGGGAGCTGTCAAAGCCCCCCCCCCCCCGCCCGGCTCCCCTGCAGCGGGAAGCCAGGCGGGAGCTGTCAACCCCCCCCCCCTCCCGCCCGCCTGGCTCCTGGGGGGGGGGGGGGGTTGACAGCTCCCGCCTGGCTCCCCGCAGCGGGGAACCCGGCGGGAACTGTCAGCCCGACCGCCAGGCTCCCCGCTGCGGGGAGCCCGGCAGGAGCTGTCAAACCCCCGCCCCCCTCCCCCGCCCGGCTCCCTGTCAGCCCGCCCGCCCGGCTCCCCTCTGTGGGTATCCGGGCAGCCGGGTTGACAGCTCCCGCCCGGCTCCCCGGGGCAGGAGCCGGCAGCCCCCTATAACGGATTTCGGATGCATCGGGAAATTTTGTCCATTGCATCCGAAGTCCGTTAAATAGGGGTCCGTTAAATCGAGGGTTTACTGTACTCCTGTTTTTAACCTAGGATAAGCTGTGGTTTTTATAAAAGCGTTTTGAAGTACATATTTCATCATTATTTAATAAAACTCAGAGATACTTACACTGCAAGTAGATAGCAATGTAAATTTATTTATAGGATGTTTATTAAAAGGCTCTCAAGTTGAAATCATGATACAGTCTTTCAGATCAATTGAAGATGATTTGAAACCCATAGACGCAGCTAGCCATCTCAAGTACGCCATGGCATACAATTTTTAATTTCCTGAGGGACACATTTCTTGTAGAGACTGGCAGCTTTCTTTGTCTTTTATTAACACCTTATTGAGATCTCTATATCTAAGTCCACCAGTGATGATAGCAATTGTAATAGCTCAAATGTAATGGCATCTCTACCTCAGAGACTATGGACATACTGTCAGCAAAGGGCAACATATTGACCAGTTGTATACAAATTTCAAGTCAAAATTTACCCCCAGTTATCTCAGAGTAATATCCCAGTATTTCCCAACACTTCAAAGATGAAATAACAGAGTTTTCCCAGAGATCTCTGTGCTACAGTAACTTTGGATAAATGTTGATTTTTAATGGTAACTACTGTACTCATCCCTATCACAAATATTCTCATTAGAACATTCAGATTAGTACTTTAAAACATGTCAAAATATTTAGAATCTAAGAACAGCTTTATAAAATATATATATTTATAGTCTTACAAAAGATTCTTTAAAACACTGGCCCAGATTCTGCAAAACACTTGCACATGAGGAACTTTATGCATGTTAACAATCCGATAGAACTCAATGGGATTACTCACATATGTCAAGATACTTCCAAAAAAATATATACTTTTTTAAACTTCACCTTGTAGATTATATAATAATATGATAACCACAACTAATTATGTTCTTTCACTAGTACACTACTATAAAAATGTTCTGGATAGATTAAATAAACAGCGTTCTAGTGAACAATGAAATCGTAGTTACCATGATCTACAAGATTTATAAAATAAATAATCTACAGCAATTACCCTCAGTCTGTAAAAATGTCTGGAGGACAGTTAAATGTTCCTCTTCAGATTAAGTACTTCTAAACCTGAGCTATGCTTCATAATTAAAAAGTCGGTTAAGATGATGAATGCCCTAGTGGCTTTTAGCTCTTTGGGGGTGGGGGTTTACACACACAGGTGAGCTGAGATACATTTTTTTCAGTGAAATCCTTCTTTGGCCCAGTTTTGCAGCATGGTAACTTCACTGCTGGCATGTCAAACTTCACTGCTGGCATGTCATTGGCTTAACACAAATAAGAACTCAGACCCATCTTTGCTGGTCTTTTCCATCAACACCAGACCACACTGTCTATACTACATATAATAAAAGGTGTAACTAAAGATATAGGTGCCAATAAGATACAGTTACAGGTTCCATGAAGATTACTGACAGTGAACTACCAAATATGTACTGGCCTTGAACTTGGTAGATAATGTGCCACTTTTGAGACACATTCAAGTTGATAATATATATATAGACAATTTTTTACAAAAATGTTCTCCTTTTGATTTAGCTATTCTCTGATAATGGACCATAATGGTCAAGACAGTACTTTTTGTTGAAGTACATAAGCATTTCACTTTAATTCTCTTTACTATAAGCCTATTTGATTTTAAATGCATTGAATTCTGTGATAATTTCTCTTTTTACACGTTTTCCCTTTCAAATAAGATCCACATAAAAATGTTTTAAGAACAATCGTACTCATTATGCATTATGCTTGCTTTCCTGATTTGCATGACACATGCTGAGGACTGCCTCCAAAACACCTTCATTTTCTGTATCATATTGAAGACTAATACTTGTGGAGGATGTAAAGTAGCAGAGAATAAGCTGCTGAAGTCCGGCCAAAAGGTATTCCTGTTCTCAGAACTGTCACAGTGATTGTCATCAACAATACTTTGTTAAGAAGTTTGTTAAAAGAACAGCCAACTTCTCAGTGTTTACAGTATTTTAGAAAAATTTTTTCAATGTACCCTTTTGAACTTATTTCAATTTTCTGTTTTTGATGATAGTCATGCTGACAACTTTTTTTGGTCCATCAAACTCTGTAGTACAATTACATGAATTTACTTTTAATAAATTACCATCTTTGCATATATCAGTCAAACCATGAAGACTAAACACTTGCAAACAAAATGCATTATTAATTTAATTGTCACAGCCTATTTGGCTAACTTCTATTAGTATTTGCTATAATAGGCAATGTATCAGAGGGCAAAATCTAATTCAAAACGTAAAGAATAAACTGATTATATTGTCCTAGAGAAATTAAAATATAGCAAGCTTGCAAGATTATAGTCAAGGCATTAATGTTTTAAATAGGTAAGAAAACTACATAACTTAATTTAGAGAACAGTTATGCCCAAAGAGATGGTTCAACATGCTGATGAAGAATTTCTTTGGTTCCTAAAGCCATTAAAAGACATTACACTCCTTCATAAAATGAGGGGAAATGTGGAAAGAGAAAGAGTGGTGTTTGGGCATTTATTGTACTACATTATATTGCTTAAATCTTAGCCATTACCAGTAAGGGACTGCTACCAGGAAATTATATATTGCTGTTGTAGTCCTGCCACTACTACTTGAGGTTGCTGTACATTAAGAGGACATGTCAAATTAAAAGAAAAAGGATCATGAATAAGAAATATTCAAAGACAAAATAAGGGATTTTAAAAGAGGAGAGAATAAGTCACTCAAAAATCACTAGTTTATGCTGATTAGGGGCGGAGCACAGCTGAACACAGTATTCTTCCAGACAGGACACTGGGGTTAGTGTCCTGAGCTTGGTTCTTTGCTCCCAGGACAGCGAGGGCTTGGAGTGCTGTGAAAGCATCTTGCTGAGGCCTGTAATAGGTGGGAACACATCATGCCACTCTCTTGCATGCCACACTGTCTGATGGCTCAAAAAGCCTTTGAGGAATGTGGAAAAAAGATGGGGGTAAACAGGAGCGTATGGAAGGGCTCCAGAAAAAACCCCAAATACTGCTATAAATTAAAGCATCCATTGTTTAAAGAATTCATTTGTGATGGTAAACACTAAAAATGTGCCTCGCAGGGTCAGATAGTGTATCTGGAAATCTGTTGTATGCATATTTTATTGCACACATATTCACAAGGGTAATACAAGTTATTTCAATGCAGTATTTCTGATGATTAGGCAGTAAGTATCCCTTTGTAGAAGAATATATTTGAATAGAGTGCTTCTGGTGACAACAGAAACCACAAGAGCAAAATATTTTTCAGAATTCCACTGTGCCACCAAAAAAGATACCAAATATAAACTAACAGTTTTCATTTAACAATTTACACCAGTTATATCTGATTTGATGTAAATGTAATTATTTTTTCTTCCATGCCTTATACTATAGTCTGGAAAAAAAATGGAAACCTCTATAATCTTGCTGTAATAGTGCTATAACTACAATTCTGTTTGAACAAATCATAGAGAAAACTTTGCAATAAGGTTTAAACACCAAAAGGTATAAAGCATTACAAATACACACTACCCATATATGCAACACCTGTGCATACCAGAGGATGATCTGTTAGTTTAAAACTCAATATTATGGTCATTTGAAAAGTAACGTATGGTAAGGTAACCATATGTAAGGTAACGTATGGGTAAATTCATGGGGGAAAGGGACTGATCTACTTCCATTTCTAGTGTCATTAATGGGAGCCAAATAAGACCCAAAGAAAAGTATTTTAATTGTAGCATGGAATTTTTACTACCATATTGAAGCCACCATTTACTTTCCCTTTTCTGAAGAGAAACTCCTTTAGCTGTATCTGAAGTTTTGAATGCTTTTTGGTTTAAAACACTTCTTTGATCATAAACGGTGCATAGGTGATACTTGAAGAAGCAGCATGCCTCACAATCCTGCGACACTTAGAAAAAAACTAATATTCTTATATGAAAAAGAAGATTTTAGAGTTTAAAAATACAGATATGTGGGACTTTCCTCAGTAGAAGTGAATCAAAATGGCAGCTGCCAGGACAGTAATTAGGATTTCGATAGTTCTATAATTAAATTATATCATAGCTAAGAATTCTGTAACAAAAAGCCATGATATTAAGGGCATCCTTAAAACATAAAATATCCTGGTTAGTCATCCTCAGCATCTCATCTTGGAGTAACATTTTCCCATGATTTTTCCAAAATTTAGATCTACAATGTCCAGTATAATGCAGTATGTTCTTTAGTAAAGGTTCTTAAATATTAGTTAAAATGGTATTACGTTACCAAAAAACAATTTTCGTAAAATAAATGTTTGACATAATTCAGCATAAAAAAATCTGAATAATTTAAATGTTGTTTGCCATGATTCTTTTCCTTTTTAAATAAAAAAAACCCTAAAATATTAATTATATATATTTTTTACAATGGCAAAGCCTCAACGTTTCAATTTCTTGCCATGATAAAAGATTTTACCTGGAATTCTGGGATTCTGATCTCACTGCACTTTTACAATGATGAATACTGTATGTATGGAACATCCACACTGGTAAATACTAAAAGTTATTTAACAGGATGATTTCAGTAAATGTTTTGTTTTGGAAGCTGAGAAACTGTTAAATTTCAATTTGCCTAAAAAGCCATTAACTGTATGTAGTGGGATTAGTTATGATGCAAATGAGGAGCAAAATCAGATATCTGATGACCTAGTAAACAGTACTGTTTCAGTGATAAGATATTTTTAAAATATGAAGCATTCCAGGTACATTTTAAAAGAGGAAAAATATATTTTTATAAACAAACCTTGTAAAAACTTATAAAAAAACCTTGAGTAAATGAACAAAGGTATAAAAATTAGAGATGGGCCAAAACCTAATACCAAATTCCTCTGCCCCACCCTAAAATTTTTGAGAAGGTTGGGAGATTTGTCTCTCCACATCCCCCACACACCTCTGTGGTTGTGACTCCAGTGAATCAACAAAACCTGAAGGGGGGCTATTTTTTGGTTTGAAAATGTAAAATATTTGATAAATTTATAAGCACGAAATCCAAAAACAAAAATGGAATGTGTACAATTTTGGTTTTGTCATGGTAGGGAAAGACACAACTACTGAAGTTTTGCCCAATATGATTGCCTGAGCTATACTCTAATAAAAACAAAATTAGATCTGGCCCTTATTGGAATCTATGGGAATCTGTCCATTGACTTCCTGAGCATTCGATAAGACCCATGGAGTTCCCAGTCAGCAAATCATTTAAGTAGGTCTTAATTCCCACTGAGATTTAAGCATACACTGAAAATTAAGCAGTTCCTAAGTGGTTCACTGAATAAGGACCAGCCAGCTCCAAGTCTATATTCATTATCCACACAACTCCAGTGGGAATTTCGGGTGGGCAAGGAATGCAGGATCATGCCTATATCTATATATATAAAAGTCAAATGGTGTATGCGTGTATGTATGCGTGTATGTATGTATGTGCGCTTACTCCTTCCACACCGTTTGAGCTAGAGACTTAAAATTTGGTACAGTTAGAGGTATTAAGGTCCTAATCAGGGTAAGAGTCGAAAATTTTTCAAATCTCACCTCTGATGCCCCCTAGGGGTGAAATTCTTTAAAGCCCATTCACATGAGCTGGGCAGCTGCTGTTCTCTGTGACATAGTTATGATGTCATAATACCCCCCTCCAATGGACACCGCACTCGCTCAGCTCTCTTCCCCCTCCCCCCTCCAACGGACCCCGGAATCCCTCAGCTCTCTGCCCCCTCCCCTCCAACGGACCCCACACTCACTCAGCTCTCTGCCCCCTCCCCACCCCCGACGGACCCGAGTTGGGTTTGGTTGGAGGGTAAGTGAGGTAGGGGTGTCGGGTTTGATCAGGGGGTGAGGTGGGGGTGTCGGGTTTGGTCGGGGGGTGAGTGAGCCGGGGGTGTTGGGTTTGGTCTGGGGGGGTGGGAAGGTGTCTGGGTGGGTGAGGGGTGAGGTGTGGGGGTTGGGGTTGGTCAGGGGGTGTTGGGTTTGGTGGGGGGTTGAGGAGGGGGGTCGGGGTTGGTCGAGGGGTAAGTGAGGTGTGGGTGTCAGGTTTGTTTGTGGTGGTAGGTAGGGGTGTTGGGTTTGGTTGGGGGGGGAAAGTGAGGTGGGTGTGTCAGGTTTGGTCTATGGGGGGTGAGGTGTGGGTGTTGGTCAGGGGGTGTTGGGGTTGGTAGGGGGGAGACATGGGGGCGTTGGGTTTGGGTGGGGGGGTGAAAATGTGAGTCGGGGTTGGTCGAGGGGTAAGTGAGGTGGGGGTGTCGGGTTTGGTCGGGGGGGTGAGGTGGGGGTGTCAGGTTTGCTCTCTGCCCCCTCCAACGGACCCCGCACTCGCTCAGCTTTCTGCCCCATCCCCACCTCCGACTGACCCAACCAACGCCAGGTATTTTTGCTAGTATTATATAAAATAAATATATGTATATGGTATATTCATAGAACCCAAATCAGACTAGTTAATGCACCTTAAAAGATTTTTTGCGGTACACAAACACATTTGTGTAAACTAGCAAAATATTGTACTTTACCTTTCTTTTGGTGTACCGACTCCATGTTTGCCCAGTAAGTGAGTATTTAAGTGTTTCTTCATCACAAAGGCCACCCTAAAATAAAATAAAAAGATTAATTTCAATTGGCTTTTACCAAAACATTTATAAAAATAGGTGGGGTTATTTTTTTTAAACACATACTCTTAAGCATATTTTATTGAAGATGAAATCTAATCAGTTCTGTTATTTCAAGATATCATAACCTACTTTTAAATTTGAAAATGTATACCATAATAACATAAATTTACAAATCTACATCAAATCTGGGGTTTGATGTAGATATACACAAATATACAGTAAAACAATCATAAAAACAAATCACTTGTCAGCATATGTAATAATTTTGTTCCGGATTCCCTTTGCAGTTTAAAAACACTTTGTGTAATATACTGAAAAACAAATTTATTTTTACCTATGTAACATTCTCCAACCTTCTATTTATTTAATCTTAAAACCTGTGACCCTTCTTTATGTGAGCAGTCCCACTGACTTCAGTAAGAATGCTGCATTAATAAGGACAGCAGGATAAGGTTTTTAATCATTACTTGTGTTTGGTCAACCTTCAACATATTAATTATTTAAAGAGATACATAGGGAAAAAATAATAGCATTTGTGGTGCTAGGTTTTCTTTTTGTGGCTATAGAGAGATAATGTTTGTGATTACATTGTGCACAGGAATTTTGCCCAAGTGGCACCAAGGCATCATCATCAACAAACAACAACAACAACAACTGTATTACCGGACATTATGCCTTCTACCAAACACAAAGCAGTTCAGTTAGAGTAATTTAATTCTGGTGACATACGTAATGAAAAAGATAGGAGCCTACTGAGTAACGTTCTTCCGGTGATAACACCATTAACATCAATTCAAGGATATCATGTGACTGCTTCAAACAATTTAGATATCAGACCAAAGCTTCAAACTAAAATGGTTCTCTTGATAAGCAAAAATTTTACCGCTGTAACTTTCAGTGTGAAAAAGGGCTTGCAAACATTTTTGTTAATTATGTATTACAGCTGTCCTTCATAAAGTTAATTACTAATAGCTGAAAGGCAATAGAATCTATTTGCATATGTACATGAAAGGCATGACATGCAAAAATATGATTTTAATTAGCATTCTATGATATGAAGGGCTACAAATCAAACTGGCATTTTATAAGATTTTTAACATTAAACGCTGAATTCATCTGGACATGTTTGCACTAATGGACAATGCAAGGACTGTAAAACACTGTAGCATTATGGCATATATGAGCCACAAAAGCCAAGAAAGAGTACTTTTCCTTTACAAATATGTTAATGCATCTTCTCCATGTCTGATCTACTTTGGGCACTTTCACATTATTACAGAGAATCTCTTTTTTTGTGAAGCCTTCAGGGTGTAAGAATATAATTCTGTCTTTTTAAAATGATAGTGACTTCATTATTTTTATAAGAAGACATTAAAAATACCAGGGACACTTTTTTTCCACATATGGGATTAATACATATGGACACCACAATCATTAGAAACCTGAATAATCTATAACACTATCATGATTATTACTATGCAAATGTCATCAGAATTACTGTACATAAGGAAAATAATTGTACTAACTAAAATTCTGTGTTCTAAAAGTACAAGGCATTCCAAATTTACTGTTGTTGTTTTCTGGGCAGAAAGCAGAGTCATTTCGGCACTGCTGTAAGTATATCCAACACATTTTAAATTAATATTATTATTCTTTTTAATTGGAAACCTCCATCATCTTTTTTTTAATTTTGTAGAAGAAAAATAAAAACTAAGATACTAATGTGAGAGAGCCACAGAATAATCAAAGATGGGGGGAGCAGAGCTTGTTATTTACATGGCAAAGTGTTATTAGAGTATACTGAATAAATATAAATATCAATCTCTAATGCAATATTTCCTAGGAAACTTTTTCATCAGAATCTGGGCACTTGAGGGTTCCAAATTAAAAACAAAAATGTACTACTTTGCCCATTTCTGAAATGAAATAGAGAAAAAGCTGCATGTGAAAATCAAACAGGCAAGGAAGAAGAGGGAAAAGGCCTTATTTCTAATGCTGGATAATAACTGATCTCATGTAAACAGCTGAATGTCAGCAATGCTCCAGATCTGAGTAACCATTTTGCTGCTTTTCCATAGCACAAACAAAATGGTAAAAAAATTGCTAAAGGGCCTGATACTGCAAAGGCATGTGGAGCACTTCAGAGGGAGCTAGGGTGACCAGATGTCCCAATTTTATAGGGACAGTCCCGATTTTGGGGTCTTTTTCTTATATAGGCTCCGATTACCCACCACTGTCTGGCCACCCTAGGGGGAGCTAAGGACATTCACCATACCTCAGGTAGTGTTCAACAGTTTCCAGGATCAGGCCTTAAATGAGAACGTTGACATTTTAAAAGAAATTAAATACATGAATAATAATTATTACACAATATAATAAATACAAAGAGCACTTATTTCAAGCAAAACATTATTTTTTTCTAGAATTCAGCCTCTACGTCAAGAAGATGTCTCTGAGCTTCAGAAGTACAACAGCTATCGATTTTTGGGAAGACTCTAGGACAAGTCCACTGTTCTGGGAGGCAATGCCACCCACGCTTCTGCAACATTGCCAACTCGTGCAATGTTATTAATAGTCGGGATATTTGGTATTTTTCTCAAAGTCCTAGCTTCTGGAACCAGGTGATGACTTGAAAAATCTTAGCTTTCACTTTTTTTTAAAAAAAAAGTGAATTTCTAGCCCTCATGGTTAAGGACAGATGGTTGAAAATGTGAAACAGTCTCAAAAATCAGAAGTCCAGTAAGAATGTAGATTTATTGCTTTTTAAAATCTCATGATTATGGGGGGCCTAACCCATGATTTTTTAACACTTTGGTTTGGCAATACAGCAGTATCTGGGCCTACCAGTTCGCTGCTTCAGCAGATCCAACTCCTTTAAAGAGGAGCTGAAGGGACCACTAGACTCAAGAAAAGGAAACTCACCAAGCTGAGAGTGAGCATGATTTGATGGACTAAGCAAGAAATTAAGAGTAAGGGACTAATCAGAGTGCTCACAAAAACACTTGTGGAATTGGTGGCCAAACATTCCACAGACTTATGTCCTTCTCCCTCCCCTCCCCCCCCCAAAAAAAGATGAAGGCTGCCCCTACCATGGATAAAAGTACATTAGAAGGAATGAATTTAAGATGGCATGCAAGCTAGTCAGGCAGACTTTCACATATGATCTCACAGGGGTTATGCATCATTGGAGTGATAGCACTATAGACCTGGCATGAATAATTTTCATTGCAAGTTAAGACAAATATTATATATTTTTTTAAAACCCTCTTTAATAAAAGTCTTGTGTGACACCGAGGGAGTGAAGTGAATTAAAGATTGACATCGATCATTTATACATGAAAGCTTAGATAGTTACAATTAATGCATAAATAGAAAGTATTAAAGTGTCAGGAAAGAAGTCGTGATCTATTATTCTACTTAAGATATAAGTTAAATTTTTTAAAAGTTATATCAATGACGTAATTTGATTTCTTAAGTATTATATATGTTGTAAAAAAGTTAGAAAATATACTGCCACTTTACTTATCTTTTTATGATCAATGAAATACTGCTTTTGTTTTGGTAAGACCAGAAGTGGATGGTATTTTTCTACAACACTTAGGCAATAGAGTTGCCACCTTTCTAACCCAAGGCCCGACCCCTGCTCCACCCCTTCCCTCAAAGCCCAACCCCCTTCGCTGTCTCATCCCCGGACCCCACCTTTTTTTCTGCCTCTTCCAACAAAGCACCCCTATGCTCCACCTCTTCCCCTCCTCCCCCCGAGTTCCCTCCCTCACTGTTCGCTCATCCTCCCTTTTCCTGTTGCTCACTGGTTTATTTCCATCTACCCCCCTCTACCAATCTGAGCTCACTCTGCTACAGGGCTAGGACAGGACCTGCTGCACCCTGACAAAGAGCCTGCATGCAGGTAGGAGGCAGCCCTGGCTGAGCAGGGGCCAGTATGGGTTAATGACCGGATGCCTCCCCTTGTCCCACAGTAAATGGAATTTTGGTGTCCAGTCAGTATAATACAACCGGACTTTCTGGTCAAAAACTGGACACCTGGAAACCCTAAATGGCACAGAAGCCAAAAATCGAACTGTGCAGGTAAAACCCGGATGAGTGATAATCCTAATAGACAAGCTAATTTCACATTTAATAATATTGTTACAAAAATAAGATACTACAGATTGATGTGTGGAAGTTAAAAACTACCCGGGGATGGAGGGGGCAGTCAGAGGGTGGGTGCATATGCCAGGCTGTTAAGGGAGGCACAGCCTTCCCTACCTGGCCCTCCATTCAGTTTCACAACCCCCATGTTCCCACCACTGTTCTAGATCCTTAGATGGAAAAGTAGGGTTTTCTGCTGAGTCACCTAGCAGCTGGATCTTTATAACAGGATAGTCAGGCCCTTATGGGTATCTCTACATTGCATCTGGGACAAATGCTCAGGTCCACAGACTTATGCCAGTAGGGCTTTCACTAGCATACTATAAGTAGCTGTGCAGACTTTGCATTGACATTCAGCTGGGTCTGGCGCTCAGGTTCTCAAGCCTTGGAGCAGGGGGAGAGGCAGGAGACCCGAATATCTTGAGAGATCAAATCCACATGATCACCTACCCCCAATGCCCCTTAAAAAAACCAGTATGGAAATTGTCAATGCTGTGCCTTTAGCCAGAGGTTGCTGTTAATTAACAAGCACTCACATTCTCACTCCCACCCCCTCTTCCTCTCCCAGCAGCACTCCCACTCTTGGGACTGACTCTGGGACAGAGACCAGAAAATTGATCCCAGTCTTGTGAATGGGACCACAGGCCCTTACAACTCTACAATTGAGCTATTCCTTCAAGGGAGGCTTATTAGTATTGAATTAAGTCCAAAAAAGCAGAATGTTGGGAAACAGATTTTAAATGGATACATAATAATCATCTGAGCAAACTACAACCTTATCTTCTAGCAATCTCCCCTCCTATTTTTTCTGTTTCCTTTGTAAAGGTTCCTTGAATGAAGCTGGGCGCACGTGGGGAACAAATTGAAAAAAAAAATTCTTGGAATATGCCAACATTTGAGGAATACTTCTCCATATATCTCATGCCTTAGGTATACCTATGTCACTGATCCTGACCCTGTTTGAACATAATTATGGACACGGGATTGTCAATGTGCTGTTCAACGACCTACATCAATCTACAGAATAATTTACTGTCTGTATCAGACAGATCATTATGGATGAGTTGCACACTATCAATCAATCAGCTCCGTTGTTCCTGCATATTCCTGTGTCTCTCATCCAAAAGAGAGAGCTGTCTCTCAACATGTTTCAATTGCTGTCTTTCTATCACCAATCTGTGTTGCTAAAGATGCAAAAGAATTATTAGTTGCATGGCCATAAAGTGGTGGTGATAGGCAGGACTGTCTCCTTCCACCTCCTCTGATATAAGAGTCTTAGGCAGAGAAAAGGAAAGTGGAAAACAAACCTATCTCAATTGTTGTGCATCAGCTGGTCTGTGAGTAAGAATTCCCTGAATTGTTTGCTCATTCAGCAACTGGTGATGGGAAGATATACAGAATCCAAATCCTGATAGTTATACCACCATGAAAGAAGAGAGCTATGCGAAATGAGTGGGAGCTTCTATAGTTGGATACAAGGTAAAGGTGGCTAGCTAACTGGGACAGGGCTCCATTGTTCCTGGTACATAGAGACTAGTACTGAGGAAGCACATACTACATCGCCTCAAAAGTGGCAGAAACCTGCTTGAACAGCAGAGCCCATCCCTTTTGAAACTGGGCTAAAAGGCCACTTCCTTTTTGAAATTGGGCTTAGCACCTAAGCCCCTTAGACACTTTTGAAAATGTTATGACGTGTCCCACAGTCTCTAGGAGAGGTTATACAATAAAACACTATTGGAGACTAGTATGCAAACGTAGATTTTGATCAATGACAAAGCAGAGTGTCATGCATATGAAACATACTTTGGGCCATGTAAAAACACGCACCGTAAATTTTGGGATGCACATAAAGCAGAGCCCAAAGCATTATCCATTTCATGACATCATGATATGCACCATCAGAATATTGTGTCTGCTATTCCAAGACACAACAGAGTACAATCTATTGCTGGAACCAAGGCAAACATTAGCCAGCTTAATGAGATTTACAATAGAATTTACTTTAAAATTGTTTTTAATAAGTGGATCTTTCTTTGCTGTAACTAGAACATCTAAAAAGAATGATACAGAGTTTCAAGGTTTTATTTTTTTCCTTAGAATTTTACTAGAATTAGGAGAACTCTAATATTATTCACAGGAATATACAAGCTGATGAACAGGCTAACTAAAAATTAATGACCTGCGAAACAGGTCAGACAAAAAACAAACACAATGCAATCAATTTTAGGGAACATGTGCCTTTTAATTTTCCCCAAACACCTATGTTTGGCAATGAAACTGAAGGTGTTCATGCATCATTACTAAAAACAACAATCCACTTGAAGAAAATGTTGAACTCAGAGGGCATTTGCAATACAAAATAAAAATGTAATACATTATTTTATCTTATTTTTATTCTTAAAGTTGAAAATTTCTGCAGAAGGTGACTTGATATGCAGAATATCTAAAGACCAAAGTAAACATCCGTGATTCTATTATGAATAGAATACATATTAAAATGACCAGCATAGCCCAACTTGTTATAGGTGGGAGCCTATTTACAGTACATTACTCACCTGCTTATTTTAGTTTAAAAAAAAAATCTCCCCACTTCCCTTGCTTGCTTAGTGAGCATATTAAAAAGAGCTGAATAGTGGCAAAATTTTTGAAGTCAAAAGGTGTTCACTCTGTCAAGAATCCACTTTGCAAACATATGACAAAATTAGCACCATTACAAGATATGTTTGTTTCAATATTCAGAGGAGTTAATGAATGTTAAGTGATAACGGTAGGCAGCACAGCTATGTAATTACATTTCAAAACACACCTTACCAAATTACTTCTAAGCTAAAAGAATCACATGTTCTATTATTTGTCGCTGGCTGTCAAACATCTGTATACTGTCACTTCTAACAGGTGTTTGGTAATCTAACAGCTGCACAAAGAACTAAAAAAAACAATGCATTTTGTATCAGTGCTATCATCCTCCCAGTCTACCACAACACAGAACCTGTTTTCATAAATTGTGAAATGCAACCTTAGGCTTAGTTTCACAGAGTGCCTTGCATCAAGAACAGATTATCATCAACATACAAAAAACTGACAATACCTGAGAACATGACTGTGTGTTTGTCGTGCTAAATAAGGGTATCTCAGTGCTCTCAAAATAAACAAAGATTTTCAAGTGTTTGCGACCTGAACAAAGAATTGGCCTACAGATTTCACAGTCCAGAAGATTCCCTGTCTCCCAATACTCTCCTTCCCTCCCCTGACCCACACAACTGTGATCTGGTGACAACAAATCCCCCTGGTGACAACAAAAAAGGGGCAAATGTAGCTGGCAACAAAAGTCATCAGCCTAGGCACTGTGACCCAAAGCTTTCCTGTGAACCTTTATTAGAGGTTTATTTTCATTCACTTCCATCCTTTACAAACCAATATCTATTTACAGTATGACCTACCATATAAAAGGGATTTGTTAGAATGACGTTATTCACCTACCTCTCTTCTTCACTCACCAAGACGCAGAATGGCATTACTAGTGAGACAGATGAGAGGACAAAATTAGTCATACATTTTGGATAAAATCCTGGTCCTACTGAGGTCAGCAGTGAAACTCCAAAGGGTTAGGATTTCACCCAAAATGCATGACTGGTCATCTCACTTGTCTCACTAGTAATGCTCTAAGTCTCAGTCTATCTTCAGAAGTGAGCACTCTTTCCCCAAACCAGAATTCAATAACTAAGCCAGGGGTCAGCAACCTTACAGAAGTGGTGTGCCGAGTCTTCATTTATTCACTTCATTAATTTACGGTTTCGCATGCCAGTAATACATTTTAATGTTTTTAGAAGATCTCTTTCTGTAAGTCTTTAATATATAACTAAACTATTGTTGTATGTAAAGTAAATAAGGTTTTTAAAATGTTTAAGAAGCTTCATTTAAAATTAAATTAAAATGCAGAGCCCCCCGGACCGGTGGCCAGGACCCGGGTAGTGTGAGTGCCACTGAAAATCAGCTCGGGTGCCACCTTTGGCATGTGTGCCATAAGTTGCCTACCCCTGAACTAAACAGACGGTGCCTTTAATCTGGCAGTATCACATTGGGACACTTGCTTTCCTTCCAATCACATCAAAAATATTCTTTTCTACTAATACAGACCATTAGCCCAAGGCACTAGGTGACGAGAATCCCAGAATTTTCTGTTCCTCACAAACTGTAAAAAATTGATGGAGAAAAATCAGGCAGAGAGGTTTGTGCCTATGCCACTTCACACAGTGCTTTTTGACTGGGTTTGATACTGCATCACATTTTGCTCTTCATCAGAATCATCCCTTCCAAAGTCATCTTTAACAGGCGCTCACATCCACAACCATCTCTATAGTCTCCATGCCACCCCAGTGCCTGGGTGAGAGGTTTCTTTGTGAGAAATAGCTGGCTTAAGAACCAGGTAGACAAGTGTAGATGAAGATGCCTGTCAAAGAATTATCAGGAAGGGTAATTACAATAAAAGCTTTGTTATCCTGTATCCTGGGAGAATGGTGGGTGCGAGTAAGTCAAAATTTCCAGTTAACTGAGAGGGCAGGTGTTTGGGTACAGGATAGGCTGACCATACGTATCGTTTTGAACGGGACAGTCCCATTTTTTTAATGTTTTTTAACCGTCCCGTCTTTTTGTCCAAAATATCAATTTTGTCCCGTTTTTGGGGCAGGACTCAAAACGTGGACTCATAAAACATGGAGTCAAACACACACACACACACCCCCGCCGCCGCAGCCGGCGCGCTCGTCCCCTGGCTGCGGCTCCGGACAGCTCCAATCTGCCGTCTCCTCCAGCCCGCCGCCCGCTGCCGCCTCCTCCTCTCTATTCCTCCTTCCCTCCTTCTCTCCATCCCTCCCTTCTCTCCATCCCCCTTCTCCATCCCTCCCTTCCTCCCTTCTCTCTCTCCCTCCGTCCACTGCCTCCTCTTCCATCTCCCTTCTCTCCATCCCTCCTTCTCGCTGTCCCTTGCCTCCTCCATCCCCCCTGCTCCCTACCCCCATCTCTTCTCTCATCCATCCATCCTCTCCCTTCTCACCTTCGTGCCTTCTCTCCCTCCGTCCCCTCCATCATCTTCATCCCTCATCCCCCCTTCTCTCTCTCCCTCCATCCTCTTCATCCCCCATCCCTGTTCTGCTTATTCCTCCATCCATCCCCCCCGACCCCCCTCTGCCTCCCCTCCGCCCGGCGCTGGGGGGCCCAGGTGGGGCCATGCCCCCCCCCCACACACCCTGTCCCGTTTTTGCCATCCCAATGTCCCGTTTTTGTCTAAAGGAAATATGGTCAGCCTAGTACAGGAGGGGCTCAGAGCCAGAGGCTGGAGCATGGGAGGAGGTGTGCGGCACTGGCTCTGGGCAGTTTGGGTGCGGGAAGGGGCTCAGAGCAGGGGACTGGGGTGAGAGAGAGGTTTTGGGTGCTGGATCCAGGCAGCACTCACCTTGGGCAGCTCCCCAGAAGCGGCAATATGGGCAACCAGGTACTTGACTAGTGGACTGATCTTTCTTAATCAATGGTGCCATTTCTATTCTCAAATGTTGCCCAGTTTAAGTTTTTATCGTACACTTTAAAGAGTATAGTTTTGTCTTCAGCAAGTTAAAATAAACCAAATTAAATTTTAAAATGTAGAAATGGGAGTGAGAGGGAGGCATTGGAGAAGGCGGCCCATGTCTCCTCCTTGTTATATCTTAGCTGCTGACAAGAGGTGCAGTCACTGCTTCTGCCCCTTCTTCTGCTTCTAATAATTTCTCTTTACCACTCCAATGCAGTTTCCTGTCCCGCAGTTTTCTCTGATCTAAGTTATATAGAACCTGTCCTTTTAAAAGAAATATTTTTTCTCCTCTTCGAGTGCAATGCTGACATTTCTAGGGAATTCCAAGATTTTGATCAAATAATTATAGTAATTTACATTTTGTTCAATGCATTGCATTTTAAGTATACAAGTGTTTTACAAACAATTCAAACAGAGCACCACTGAAATGCAGTTATTTCAGGGGTGTAGAGCACCAACACACTATCACAGAGCACTATCGTGGCTGAAATGGAAATTTTGCTCTAAGACTCCAAGAAGTAAACCCAAACTGTCATGAAAAGTTCCATGTGATGTTAAGGGTTAATTTTTTTTTAAAGGCAGACTAATTGTGTTTGACAACACACCTAGCAAAAATTCACTTACTATTGAGATATTTGCACATGTAAATTGTTAATTTACATGTCTAACTGTTCACTTGTATTCACAATACCTGATAGGCATTCACAATCAAGGTAGTAGAGCAGGAAAATGTAAGCATGTTATTGTTTGTTCAATTTTGTATATGCAGGTGAACCTCTTTTTGGATAATATGGCCCTTACTGTGGTGAGCAAAAATGCCTCCATTTTATGTGAAAGACTCATTCATAGTAAATTGTATGGAACATCACATGTCCACTGAAATCAATGAAAAATGAAGGACCAAATTGTCCCTGTGAAAATCTAAAATCACAGTTCCATAGTTGTCAATGTAGATAGGCCTCAGGTTCGAAATACTTTAAGTCACTCCCTGCAAGAATTATAACAATAATCCACAGTAACTTCCTGTTTCAATGTAGACAACAAAACTAAACTAAAATAAAAAAATCAGAATGTTCACAATTAGATTCATTCCTGAAATTAGCAAAGACACCAACAACCATGACTAATTGAATAAAATGTCTAGATTTTTATGTACTGCTCCTACTAAGGACTCAGAGGTAGAAAGTAGTCTTGATTTTTATAGCATGGTCTAGAAGTTCACTCTGTAAGCAGCAAATAGCAGCTACAGAATGCATGGGGGAGGGGAGTTGATTTTATAACAGTTACAAAGGATCCAAAATATTAAGCAGGAAACAAATGGCTGGGTGAAAATGCTATATTATAAAATTATAGTAAAAACCTTCAAATTGCTCTTCATGGGGAAAAAAAGAGCCCAGTTTGCCAGTTAACCTGACAGCGCACAGTTCTGTGATAATAAGATCAAAGGAACCTGTAAACCCAAGGCTCTAATTTTCTTATGGCGAGTGTGTAATATTTTGCAAAGTAAAATTGACTGAGATGGAAGCTATTTTGCATGGTACAGTGGCGATGGCTAACAAATGAGAGTTTTGTGGGCTGAATGTTAGTCCCCTGCCTCATCTGCCACCCCTAATGACAGCAGCCACCTGCTGTTTTATTGTCACAGCTGGAGCCAGTTCACACTCCTTGGTGCTGAGCTCTGCCCATGAGCGCCAAGCTCTCGCCTCGCCTCATTACTTTGATGAACTTTTTATGGTCAGCACCCATGAAGACCTCATCTAGGACTATGCAACCTAGACCGGCTTCAGGGAGTGCTTCCAGCTAGCAGGAGGTGATAATACAGAGTGACACTAAGGCTGCTACTGTCTGTCACTTTGTCAAGAAGTCACTGTACTATACTTTTGACTCTACAGGGCCCTCAACAGGTAACATGCCATGAAATTCTCATATATAATAATGTTCTCTTTCTCTCTCTTTCACTGCAATGTAAAGCTCATATCACACTGGCAAAATGAAACGGTTTTTAATGGTAGATGTTACTATAAAAATCTAATGTTCTCTTTATGACTGCAACTATGGAATAACAAATTTCTACACTCTCTAGATACAAATCCCTGCCTTACTAGAAAAAATCCTACTATTACAAACAAACCCAAAACAAACAAAGAAACATCACCACCAATAACATAAAAGCAATGTTTTAAATGTCATTAACAAAAAAATGTAAGACTAAAACATACAACTTTTATTTTACAGGAGTCGGGGTTGTTTCTTTATTGTATTAATCGAAATAGTGGCAAGCATAAAAGAAAAAAAAATCACAAACTAGTTAAATTCAAGTTACTATCCAATTGAATCCAAAATGGAAATAAATTAAAAACACACAAAAAAATATACTTATTAAACCAGAATGTATTAAAACCATAATAAGCAAGACAAATATGTATTTACTTCTTTTTACTCAAACATACAAATGAAAGTCAGTGTCTGTTTCTTTCCTACTGTTTTAAAATAAATAAAATCATTTCTATTTTTAAAAAATCTTACCCTCAAAAAAACCAACAACAAATCTTGAATTACCATATTCATAATTAAAATTTTCAATCTCTATCAGGAAATTCCGTATTTTGAGATATTTATAACAAAGTGTTTCATATTACGGGAGTTTAGCCCAAGGTTTTCCTTCACCAGGAAAGTAATATTTTTGGTGTTAACACAGCTTTATATTTGCTCATATTTACATACATCATTAAGATTAATATATGGGCTATTAATAATTTCTTTGGCATTCTGATATCATCAAATAACATTTTGAGTTCTGAGTGTCTGTAGGCTGTTTCAAGCCTTAAAAAAGAACATTTTCATTATTCATTATGTAACAATCCAGCTGATCAGTTTTGACAAATTCATCCAATGTTATAAGCCATTAAAGATGATTCAGTTTCATTTAGAAATTCCACCAAAAAATTCAACTTTTTTTTTGTATAAACTACTTATTATACCCATTTCTTTCCCCCAGCCCAAGCAGAAATAGTGTGCTCTCTTTAGTTGAACTCCATTTTGAAATTTCCCATGATTGCAGTGTTCAAAATATTGGTATTTAGGATAATGATCCAGAAAGGGCTGAGCAACTCTAAGGTGGTATGGATTTTCCTCAACACCGATGAAAGACAAACAGAGTTGTGAACACCGAGCACCTTGCAGGATCAGGCCCTAATTTAAGGGGCAAGAGAGTGGGAACCTTAAAAATGTTGCTGAGTACAGACATTATTTTATAGCTGTACAAAACAAACTAACTTTACTTTGATTATAGAAACAAATTTCTGGAAATTTTCTTACACGCACTCTTCTTTACAAGCATTAATTTAATATGGTCTAAAATACAGTTTAAGAGAGAGAAAAACTATCTCAGCAAAGGGCTCAATCATGATAGATGCTGAGTACCTGCTACAGGTTGCTGAGCTCCCTTCATAGAAATTGAGGGCACATAGCGCCTTGCAGGATATGGCTACAAAATGTATTTTTTTTCTTTATTTCACAAACAAGCAAAGGACCTCCAGATGAGCTAGTTATTTTGCAGCTTCATTCCAAATTTTTTTTTTAAATAAACCCAGGTGACTTTTTTAAAATGAGGATAAAAATGCAGCAAGATTAGAAGCCCTATTAACTTGAACACTAAAATTACACTGTGTATATGCTTATCTTAATTACGTTTAGATGAAAACCATTTGTGTGTAAGGTGACCTTCAGACAATTTTTGTTTCTTTCATATTATTCTGACTGCCTCTTTTGTTGGCTACCTATTTGGTCTCTTAAAATTAATTATGTTTTGTATTCACAAACTACTATAAAAAAAGAGGATCCTGCTCCCACTGACATCAAATGGTATTTTTTGGCACTTGTCAAGGATTGGCCCTAAACAGTGTTTAGTGGAATCTCTTCTTGTAAACACACACACACAAATGCAATCCATTACATAACACTTTATTTCCAATATCAATGTTCTATTTTGCATTTCCCCCATAATATGAAAGGAATTTGAACAAAACAGATTCCACATTCTAGTAAGGCGTAAAGTAACTGTCAAAAGCTTATTATGGATGGTCCACTTTGTACCTTATTTATCAGCTGGATAAGTGTGCAGTGGACATTATGACGCTGTTTCCATAGTGTAATATACATGAATTGCTTCGGCATAATGATCAATGACATCAGCATACTGATCTCATTCTGCTGCTGACAGTTTATTTAAAAAGAAAAAAACTGAGCAAAATTTTTGCTCGTGGATATTAAAAGCAATGGGCCTAATACAGCTTTGGGGATACCTCACAGTTAATCTTTTGCTATGTTAAAAATTATCTTCTCTCTCTTACCCAGTTTCTAATCCACAGCAGAACTTTACCTCTTCATCTAAAACTACTTGGTTTCTTTACCAGCATCTTGTAAGGGCCCCAAACAAGTTATGTTCACTGATTCTCCCAGGTCCATTATTTTGTTGGACACAGTAACATATTTATAATAGAAACATTTTCTTTGCAGAAATCATGCTGGCTTTCCCTATTATATCATGATCATCTATGTGTTTTATGGTTCTATTTTTAATTATAAATTTAAATTTACCTGCTATTTAACTTAGGCTCACTGTTCTGTAATTCCCACTATTCCACTTTAATTCCCACTACTTCCCCTGGGTGTATATATTTTCTTTTTTTAAGTAAAGTTCACTCTCCATATCCTTTCAATCCAAAATCTTCCCCGTTGTGACAAAAAGAGTAGTTCCAGTTAGGGTGACGGTTTTGTACTACTGAGACTTATTGGGATAAGGACAACAAACCTGGTACAGATGATGATAACTTTTGGTCAGTATCAAGTTGAGCTGGGTTTGAACAGGCAGCCTGGAGGTGACAGGATCTGTATGCAATGACTAATTCCCTGAGACATCCAGTCTCCTGAACTATAACTTCCTTAAAGTTGGTTCCTTAACCTATCCTCTTCTAGTCATGCTACTATACGCTTAAGATAATAAGAAAAGGGGATCATCCTAAATTTTCAATTTAAATCCTCAAGAAATGGAACAGTCATGGCAGAAAGTCACTGATCATGAGCTGATCTACAGCACAGGAGTTTTGAAAGGCAATCCTACAAAAACAGAAATAGGTGTGAAACTATTCAGACCTATGTCAATACCCTACCCTGCCTGTTGTTCTTCATAGAAGGAGAACAGAGAGGCACTTTTAACATACATGGAAAGTGGATTGGCCAGGAATATGTGTGAAATAAAAAATAAATAAAAAAAGAACTGGACCTGTATGCCTACAGTTGAAGAAAAACATGTTCATGCCTAATATATTGGAGAAATTGTTCAAGAATAATCCATCCTTTAAAAACCATGTTATCTTTGTAATGCTGCCAAGGTCAGTGTCAGTATGAGCAATTAGCCACTTAAGTGTGAGTCAGATCTGCCAAAGACCATTTTTTTTATTTTTTTTTGCATAAGTATACTTGTGTGTCTCTGGGTTGGTGTTCATGCATCAGTGGAAGCTGGTTGTTCATGCCAGGTCTCCTTATCATGCTTTTCTGCCTCTTTGAACTTGCACATTCCTCCCTGATTTGAAATGGACATGTGTCTGTTGATAATGCCAAGATCCTTGTGTTCACAAGGAATGATTTTGTGTAACTTGATCTGAAGTAGCTTATTATATTTCCATTTCAAGTGCATTATAGGTCCCCTTTTACCTTTCTAATTGCAATTCTGTTGCAGAAGCCATCCCCCAAACAACTCCTAACATTGCAACTACCTCTAGGAACTACTGATAGATAGGGGTTGCAGCATGGTCACATTGCTATATACCTGACTCTACTATTCTCTGCTCCCTAGCATTTTTGTAGAATTTTTCAATGTTATATCCCATTCTGGTTAGCTTACAAGAAGGAAAACCATAATTCCAAAAGGATATTTTTCTAAGAAACAAACAGAAAAAGTATACACAATATATAGTATGAAAGTAAACAAGATACTCCAGGTAAAGACAGAAAACAGTGTGAAATTCCTTTCACAACGTTTCAGAAAGCTGGAGTTATTGCCACTGGAATTACCTTGAATACCAATTAGAGAATTTCACATACAGTAAAACCTCCATTTAACGGACTAATTCGGGCGAGGGGGTGTCCGTTAAATCCAAAAGTCCATTATTTAATAATAATTTTAAAAATGAGCTGTCGGAGCAGCAGCCCGCCCGCCACAGGGTCGGGGCGACAGCTCTGCAGCCCGCCTGCTGCTGGGACCCGGGCGGTAGCCGGGAGCCGGCAGCCAGCCGCCCGCTGCTGGGACCCGGGCGGCAGCCAGGAGCCGGCAGCCAGCCCGCCCGCTGCCTGGACCCGGGCGGCAGCCGGGAGCCAGCAGCCAGCCCGCCAGAAATGGATCAGGAATGCATCAGACTTGCTCAGAAATTTTGTCCGTTGCATCCGAAGTCCGTTAAATCGAGGTCCGTTAAATCGAGGGTTTACTGTATCTTAAAAACACTGACAATTTATTGGGAATTAACCGTCATCTATGCTAAAAATGCATATTATGTTTCAAGCAATATATTTAAACAGCCTGCTTAGATTTTACAGATTTTATTAATTTCCCAGTAAACTTAAGGCTCATGAAAGCAAAGGACCAACATCACTGTCTTCAATCAAGTGTGTTATAAGCAGGCACTGTGCAAGCCCCCCAATACAGCTCTCCCAAAGAACCTCAAAATCTGGAACTAGTACTCCCATTCTTGCTCTTGCATGAGCAAAGATTGAAACAAACTGTATGGAGATTTTATTATACTCTTAAATATGGTCTCAGCTGAGACCCTTTACATTTTCACTAGCAACTTAAACCAAAATGCCAGAGGAGAGAGCCTGTTGTACTTATCCATAAGCATCTTCTTACTCCTAGACTTGGTTGAACAAAAAGTTTAACTAATTTTATCCAGAAGCTAAAATGGTGTAATCCCATTTACTCAGAGATTGGAGGCCCAATTCTCACTTGCAGGCAGTGCTGCAAATCACATCTCCATTACAAACATGGCAGTTCTGCTACAGGGGGAATTCAGGTGCTTGGGATGACAAGCAGCATCTTCCCTTTGGGGATTCCACCTGAGAAGGGCAACCTTCAAAATCATATGGGTCTTCACAAGTGCCCCATCAGCAGTGGCTACTTGAGAAATGCACTGATTCACCAAATAGCTGCACTCTTCCTATACTTAAGACAGGACCTTCAGCAGAGCAGAAATTGCAGGTAGATCCCATTACTTTGTCCCAGCTCTTCATGGGCTTTCTGCCAGAGAAAGGAGTGACACACAACACACAACTGGCAGAATCTGGTAAGTGAATTCCACCCAGTATTTTCAGGTTCTTAGTAAACTTCATTTACAAACTCCCTCAAATACGAGTCTTTTATTTTTGACGTATCCAAACAGCTCTGCCTCCCTTCTTATTTAATAAACACAATATTCCTTCCTCCATCTCTCCTATATCCCCATCTTTCAGCAAAGTAGTGTTGTTAAAACATGCATTTAAATTGCACTGCATTCCAGGAATAAGTCTAAAACATTAAAAATAACTATTCCATCCCTTCAATAATTAAATAAATAGAAAACATTTTTATTTTTTAAAAAACAGGTTTGACTTTTCCCAAATACCTCTGAAGTTAACCCAACACTGCCTTTCAAAGAGCAGGTAGAAAAATGTTGTTAATACAATTTTGTATGTGATCTAGATACCAAGACTCAATCATAACCCATTCTTCCTCATCTGGCATTTGGCTAATGTGTGATGTCCAAAAGCACTTATAATGATGGCTGTCTAATTTTATCCTAGATCTAGCATAAGCTGAGGATGGTGAGAGAAAGGAACATGGCAATTCTAAGGCCTGATCCAGTTTTTACTAAAGTTAATGTTTACTAAAGTTAGGCTGACCATATTTCCTTGAGACAAAAACGGGACATTGGGATGGCAAAAACGGGACGGGGTGGGGGGGGGGTGTCTCACCAGATGAAGTCAGTGCAGTGGCTGCAGAACCTGGGCTGAGGGGCGCTGGGGGGGTGGTTGGGGGCTCGGGGGGGGGGGCTCTGGGCAGTCTGGGGGGGCTCTAGGGCCCAGGGGGTCTCACCAGATGAGGTCGGTGCAGTGGCTGCAGAACGTGGGCTGCTTGAACAAGCGCGCGGTGACTTTGTGGCTCTTGACCATGTGGATCACCTTCTGGCGCAGCGCCCCCTTGCGGCAGAACAGCGGCTTGGCCAGGCACTCCAGCTTAGTGGGTGAGGTGACCAGCACCATGGCCCCATCTGGGCCCCCCAGCACCGGGCGTGGGGGGAGGCAGAGGGGGGTCGGGGGGGGATGGATGGAGGAATAAGCAGAACAGGGATGGGGGATGAAGAGGATGGAGGGAGAGAGAGAAGGGGGGATGAGGGATGAAGAGGATGGAGGGGACGAAGGGAGAGAAGGCACGAAGGTGAGAAGGGAGAGGATGGATGGATGAGAGAAGAGATGGGGGTAGGGAGCAGGGGGGATGAAGGAGGGATGGAGAGAAGGGAGATGGAAGAGGAGGCAGTGGACGGAGGGAGAGAGAGAAGGGAGGGATGGAGGGATGGAGAAGGGAGGAAGGAAAGGATGGAGGGATGGAGAAGGGAGGAAGGAAGGGATGGAGGGATGGAGAAGGGAGGAAGGAAAGGATGGAGGGATGGAGAAGGGAATAGAGAGAAGGGATGGAGGGATGGAGAAGGGAATAGAGAGAAGGGATGGAGGGGGCGAGAGGAGGCAGCGGATGGAGGGAGAGAGCAGGGAGGAAGGGAGGGATGGAGAAGGGGGACAGAGAGAAGGGAGGGATGGAGAGAAGGAGGGAAGAAGGAGGAATAGTGAGAAGAGGAGGCAGCGGGCGGCGGGCTGAAGCCGACGGCGGAGCGGAGCTGTCCGGAGCCGCAGCCGGGGGCCGAGCGCGCCGGCGGGGGGGGGGGGGAGGGGGGGCTGCCAGCCGGGTTTTATGAGACATAATCACATAACTGAATGTATGTGATTATGTCTCATAAAACCCGGCTGGCAGCCCCCCCACCGGCGTGCTCGGCCCCCGGCTGCGGCTCCAGACAGCTCCGCTCCGCCGTCGGCTTCAGCCCGCCGCCCGCTGCCTCCTCTTCTCACTATTCCTCCTTCTTCCCTCCTTCTCTCCATCCCTCCCTTCTCTCCGTCCCCCTTCTTCATCCCTCCCTTCTCTCCATCCCCCTTCTCCATCCCTCCCTTCCTCCCTGCTCTCTCCCTCCGTCCGCTGCCTCCTCTCCATACCTAAGGACTAGTATCAGATGTCAAAATCTCCGATGAGCGCAGTTTGCTCATCGGAGATTTTGACATCTGATACTTGTCCTTAGGTAGCAAGATTCTTCACCTGAGCTCTTGCGAGTCCTGCAAAGAAAGAACCTCCCCCTAGAAAGCAGCTTGGGACCTGCCCCAAAAACGGGACAAAATTGATATTTTTGTCAAAAAGACGGGACGGTCCAGAAATATGAAAAAAACGGGATTGTCCCGTTCAAAACGGTACGTATGGTCAGCCTAACTAAAGTAAACTTCCACTGCTTTCAATGGTCAAGGATAAAGCCCATAAAGGGGCCCATACCAACAAAAATGGCCAGAATATCTTCCAGATGTCAAACTGAACGAAATCTGAATTTTTAAAATAAAATGTTCCAAACTTTTTAGTAAATACAGTACATTCTTTTTCACTCACTCTCCATAGCAGATGGCAGGACCTTTGGCACACACAGGCAAATCTTACATATTCCTGTTCTGAGAGTTCTGTTTTGTTAGGGATGCTTTTCCTTCCCCAGAATACTAAGGCAATACTGATACAACAACAATATCATAAACATAAGTGCATCTTGATTATGCTATACAGGTTTACATTGGTAAGGTTAGATCTGGTAGGAGAGCCAAAAAACCTGAAAGGCACACACTGAAGGGCCACTCACATCTTACTCACAAAGAAAGAAGGCGGTATGGAAACAGAAAGACGCAAAAAAAATAAATTACCTACAGCTTTCTACTCTCCAAGTCTTTTCCTTTCCTTTTTTTCCCCACTCCTGTCATTTCTCCTGTTCTCCCATCTCAATGTCTTGATCCTGAGCTCTGCATTTATATAAATAGGTAAATATCCTTTTTTTCTTGCTCTCTGCTCATGTTCACCCATTTATTGTACTGTTTTCTCCTTTATTCCTTTAGAACTTCTATTGCCTCTTCACATTACTGATGTACAGTAGACTCCCAATTATCCGGGCGCGGGTTAACCGGGCTGCCGATTAACCGGGATGTCTAAACGGGTCGGTAGGGGAAGCCCCAAAGCAGCGGGGGGCTCAGCTTTAGGCTGCCGCTGCTTTGGGGTTTCCCCCGCTGGCCCCTTGCCAGCTGGGGTCTCAGCCTTCAGCCAGCCTGGGTGTAGGAAGCCCAGGCTGGCAGCGGGAGCTGAGACCCCAGCTAGCAGGAGCCTGCGGGGAAACTCTAAAGCAGCAGCGGGTTGTTGCTGCCGCCGCTTCTCAGCTCTCTGCCGCTTTAGACTCTCCCCCCTCGTCCCCCCCCCCCATGCTCCTGTCAGCGGGGGTCTCAGATCCCGCTGCCAGCCTGGGCTTCCTACACCCAGGCTGGCAGCAGGAGCTGACTGGGGCAGGCAGCAGGACCCCGGCTGGCAGGAGCCTGGGGAGAGAGCCCAAAGCGGCAGCGGGTTAAGCAGTCAGCCTGCCGCCGCTTTGGGGTTTCCCCCGGTGGATCCTTGCCAGCCGGGGTCTCAACTTGCTGCCAGCCTGGGTGTAGGAAGCCCAGGCTGGCAGCGGGCTGAGACCCCAGCTGGCAGGAGCCTGGGGGAAAGCCCAAAGCGGCGGCAGGTTGAGTGCTCAGCCCGCCGCCTCTTTGGGCTCTCTCCCCAGGCTCCTGCCGCCTGCCCCAGTCAGCTCCCGCTGAAAGCCTGGGTGTAGGGAACCCAGGCTGACAACGGGAGCTGAGACCCCGGCTGGCAGGAGCCTGGGGGGAAAACCCCAAAGCGGGGGCAGGCTGAGCGCTCAGCCGGCTGCCGCTTTAGAGTTTCCCCGCAGGCTCCTGCTAGCCAGGGTCTGAGCTCCCGCTGCCAGCCTGGTTCCCTACACCCAGGCTGGCAGCGGGAGCTGCCTGGGGCAGGCGGCAGGATCCTGGGGAGAGAGCCCAAAGAGGCGGCGGGCTGAGCACTCAACCTGCCACCGCTTTGGGCTTTGCCCCCAGGCTCCTGCCAGCCGGGGTCTCAGCCCGCTACCAGCCTGGGCTTCCTACACCCAGGTTAGCAGGGGAGCTGACTGGGGAAAGTGGTGGGACCACCACCGTCCCCCCCCCCCCCCCAGGGTGGCCGGCAAACCCCCCCCCCCCCCCCCAGTAGACGCTTGATTATCCGGGATTTTATTAACCGGGATTAAGATTTTCCCGATCATCCCGGATAATCGAGCGTCTACTGTCCTTTTATATCCCAGAAGATTTTGCATGTGTGCACACCCCTGTAAGTTATGCTAAAGAGGTAAAGAGGACATACAAAGTGTTTGGGGGTAAAGATGACATTCTTTTAAATCATCCATTAGCTCTGCTGTCAGAAGCAGAGGTAAGATAATTTCTTCCCTAGTCACTAAAATATGATGGAGGTAGAGAGAATGCTACTTAGGACAGGTGACAAAAGTACAGGCATCAGCAAGGCAGTGTGGCAGAGAAAAGAAGCTGGGACATTGACAGTGCAATGGGATAGTTTTGAGCAGTCTGCTTTACTTTAACTGAAGGATGGAGGTTAAAAACACCTAAGTGTAAGGAGAAAAAAATATGAAAAGCAAATGAACTAAGATTTAGCATCCTCTCTTCAACCCCCCATATACTGCCTAACCAACAGAAAACACAGGACTGCTCAAGAAATAGTATTGTTTTCTCTCAGTGTCATGTTCTTCTCTTATGAATGTCTTTTTTCTTCCCCTCACCAGTCACTCAATGGTGTAAGCCTAAAAAGGTGAAAAGTGGGTAGGCATTGCCTCTTCCCAACAGCCAAAATAAACATACAACTTGATGCCTTGTCAGCACTATCAATTTCTGTTGTGATGCCTGCCGTCTTCAACTGTTGTCAATTCCAGAATTTCTCTGAGGTGAAAGAGGTAAGCTAGGAGAGCAAAGGCATAGGTTCTCAAGAATATCCTGAGAGCATGATAGGATATTTGAATGCAACAAATCACCAGAGACCATCAGAGAGGGTACTAGACCTGAGAAAATCCTCACTACTCACACCCCCCATGCTCACATATGTTTTTATCGAAGGAAGGGAGCTTGTCGAAAGTAGTCATGAGCTCTGTGAGCGGATTACTGAAAAATTCAACAAAACATGAGGTAAGGGAAGAAGAATGATCTGATTGTATTAGGAGGAGGAAAAGAGAAGGAAGACAGGAAGAAAAGAGAGGAAAGAGACTAGTGAATAAATAGTGAATGAAAATGGAATTGTGGAATTAAGGAAATAGAAGAGGAGGTTACTTATTGTTCCTGAATGTTCTGACAGGTGTTTGTCTAATCTGCTCTTAAAAGTCTCCAATGATGGAGATTCCACAACCTCCTTAGGCAATTTATTCCAGTGCTTAACCACCCAGACAGTTAGGAAGTTTTTCCTAATATCCAACATAAACCTCCCTTGCATAACAGCCTTTTATATCAGTGGTGAGCAACCTGTGGCCCGTGGGTCACATGTGGCCCATCAGGGTACTCTGACTGCAGGCCACAAGACATTTTGTTGACGTTAACCACAGGGACACGCTGGCCGCCACTTCCCGCAACTCCCATTGGCTGAGAACGGCGAACCACAGCCACTGGGAGCTGTGGGGAGGCCATGCCTGAGGATAGTCAATGTCAGCAAAATGTCTCACAGCCCACAATCAGATTACCCTGATGGGCCGCATGCCTAACCCTAACCCTTATCAGTGTTCTCTTTTCCAGACTAAACAAATCCATTTTTTTTTTCAATCTTCCCTCATAGGTCACTTTTCTAGACCTTTAATCATTTTTGTTGCTCTTCTCTGCACTCTCTCCAATTTGTCCACTTACTTCCTGAAATGTGATGCCCAGAACTGGACACAATACTGCAATTGAGACCTAATCAGTGCAGAGTAGAGCGAACAAATTACTTCTTGTGTCTTGCTTATCACACACCTGCTAATACATCCCAGAATGATGTTCACTTTTTTTTGTAACAATGTTACCCTGTTGACTGATATTTAGCTTCTGACCCACTATGACCCCCAAAATCCTTTTCCACAGTAATCTTTCCTAGGCAGTCATTTCCTATTTTGTATGTGTGCAACTGATTGTTCCTTCCTAAATGGTGTATTTTGCATTTGTCCTTTTTGAATTTCATCCTATTTACTTCAGACCATTTCTCTCGTTTGTCCAGATCATTTTGAATTTTAATCCTATCATCCAAATCACTTGCAACCCCTCCCACTTTGGTATCGTCCGCAAACTTTATAAGTGTACTCTCTATGCCATTATCTAAATCACTGATGAAGATATTGAGCAGAACCAGACCCCAAACTGATCCCTACAGGACCCCACTCGTTATGCCCTTCCAGCATGACTGTGAACCATTGATAACTACTCTCTGGGAACGGTTTTCCAACCATTTTGTACCCACCTTATAGTAGCTCCATCTAGGTTGAATTTCCCTAGTTTATTTATGAGTATGTCTTCTTCGAGGTGTGTGGTCTCTATGTGGATTCCAGACACAGGTGAGCATGTGCACCATGCGCCAGACCCAAAACTGTTCGTAGTAGTGCCCACTGACCTGCACGTGTGTTACGCGTTGGCTATATGAGGCATCCGAAGCTTTAACAGGCTGGGTTGGTTAGCGCTGTTCCAGGTACCTCTTACCATCGAGTATGGAGAGCAGGTATTGGAATCCAAATAAGGACCACACGTCTTGAAGAATCTACAGTTACAGTAAGTAATCTCCTCTTCAATTTGAGTGATAAACCCTATATAGATTCCAGATGGGGAAGAGTAGCAAGAAGTGCTCAGCATGGAGGTAGGTGCAAAGACTCGCAAGAAGTCAGAGTCTGTAGAATAGTGCAGCTGACTGCCACATCCGCCACCACTGCAGGGGGAATGGAACAGTGAGTGGTCACCCTACAAATGTCCTGCCACAGCACGTCTGCAACGAAGGCCAATGTGCAGCATTGGCCCTGGCCCCCAGACTCCCCCCACCCACTCCCCAGTTCCAGCATCTCTGGCATAGTCCCCAGACATAGTGGAGTGTCCTGCAAGGGGGAAAAAAAGTCCAAGAGGGGAGACCTAATTAACTACAAACTAATAGACAACTATATAGAACTAGAAAAAATATTTACAGAAGGAACAGACAAGATGCTCCTAGCGGGCTAAGAGCAAGGAGGAAGAGAGATTCTGACTCTGGCCATGAGGCAGTAAGAGGGAACTGGAGCAGCATCGACCCACACAACCTCTTAAAACCTCAGATGAACTACACGGCCAACGCACAACGCATATGTGGGTCCACAGACTCTATGAGGAAGAGTTCTAGCTCTGGAACATGGATATCCACATCTTGAATACATATAGGGAACATCACTCAAAGAAGAAATTGCCATACCAGATCACATCAATATGGTATTTAATTTGGGGTTCATTCTCAGTACCAGATGCCTCAAACACAGGCTCCCAGTACAATCAGAGACACAGAGACACTGTTTTTCAATTATAAAGTGAAAACTGGAAAGCAGTAATGGTGAAAGATACCTAGCAGAAACAGTGGATAGCACATTAGATATGAGCTTGCCATGCAAAAATTGAAATTATTAACTGCATGCACAAGACATCATGTTAAAAAGTCCCTAAACTTTGAGTCATCTCAACTAGTGTTATAGTGAATCCTTAAAATAATTTAAACCTGTAATGCTTGGACCAGACAATGTCACCTAAATCATTCAGTATTCTAGAGAGACCACAACAGAAAGTAAACTTGGTATTGTGCATACATGAGGAATATATTCACCTGAAGGCTATTGACAAACAAATATGTAATCACCTATGGCAATGACCACCAACAAATTCATTTTTCATCTTTACAGATAACAAATACTTCTGATTACTCAATATGTATGTACATATGGATGTATAATTGTATATTGATTAGTTTAGCTTTTAGCATAACGTATGAATATATTGAATTTCTCCAGAGTAGCAGATAATATTTTTTTTAAATTATACCAATAGACCATTAGCATTATGAGTGAATTTATTTTCCCCAACAGTGTTAAAGATATGCAAAATTTTCATTTTTCAGAGTTGCATAGTAAATGATTAACACCAGCTCTGCTCATTATCTTGCTTAACAAAACTTCTCTAAAAACAAATAAATCAAAAATGCCTCTAACATTCCCAAATAAATAAATTACAGACCTGTTCAGTGGCAGCAATGATATTTTAAATAGCTTGTGCAAGCTCATTGTACAATTTTATTACAAAACTGCAATTTATAACAAAACTGTCCACTTTTTCATTCTCTACGCAGTTTTACTGGAACAGCTTCTGGAAGACTAAGAAACTTTATAACAGGAACATATCTAAAAAATGTTAACCCTGTGTTAACATAGGAAGTTACATTAATTGCTAATTAGGCAGTGATAGGCATTACAGGAATGGTTTTATGAGCAAAATCTTTTTTTCTCTGTTATAATGAGATTTTTAGGATAAAGACAGTTAATAGGAACAATCACAATGTGATAGGATACCAAGTTACTGGAACATTTTCATAATGGAAAGTAAGGAAATGTACTGTACGCTTCATATTAAAAATACATTGATTGAAACACATTTCAGAACTACTGGTTTAATGTCCTTGAAAATGGAAAAGAAAAAAACCCAGTAAAACGTATAGCATTCTCCCTTCTCATTGAAGTGTCTCACCTCAAGCAGTTATGTTCTGTTTTCCTATAATAATAATAAGCTTTTAAAGCCATCCATAGTACCCACAGTTTATGCTCACCTCTCAGTAATACGCAAATAATTTTGGTTCAAGAATACAGTTAATTGTTAAAGGGCAAAATTAATAATAAGGTGAAATTTCATTATTTTTATGTGAAAGTCAGGAAAAGTCAGTGCATGTAAGCACTCAAGAGATTCAGAACACTAAGGTAATAAGTTTACGGCAGTTTTAGGTATGTATACTGAAACCTAAAGATAAAAATTCAGGAAAATTAGGGATTTCCCCCCCAACGGTCAAGTAAAAACATTTTTCTTTATCAATGGCAAAGTAAAAACACTGAGTATTGTTGACAATACCTCTTTCTGTTGTATTTTCATATTTAAAATAACCATTAAAAATACACATGCTACAGGAAGAATTTTTTCTTCAAACTAAAGTATTGAGGAGTGATTTTGTTACCTCCACACAAAGAACAGAATTAAATGCAAAGCATAATAAAATTAAACTGTTGCCAGTTCCCTAAGAGAGCCAACAGATTTTTTTTAGCATTAGAAAACAGCATGTAAATTAAGGTGACTGAAACATGCTTTCAGCTAGCAGAGTAATATGGTAGCTATTCATCACCTGAAGTCATAAAACACTAGGTCTTGTCCTTAGCATATTCTAATGAAGCCTATCATGCAAATGAGAGTGACCTTTTCTGTGCATTCTGTAAGTTCACATTTTTGCAAGGAGTATATATAGTTTGCCAATACAAACTAGCCAAAGACTGCGTAATTACTGTAATCAATTAGTAGTTAGTGTCGCTGTGCTCATTTGCAGCTAATGTCAGCTAAGCCATTTTTGAAAGAACCACCCCTGACAACTTCCTTTTCGTTGTTGTTGTTCAGGAAAATAAGATGCAAGTCAAACTTTTCAGGATGGAAGCGTGGTGGCATCCGTCTAAATTGTCTTCTTTTAAGATTCAAAAAGAAGACTCCTCAGTTTGTAATGGACAAAAATTCCCCAGCAAAGTTACATATCCTTAAAATGACATTGAAGTTTTCTGCCTGTAAAATTAAACATTAATATTTAAATATTTTAATGAAGGACACTCTCCTGTGAGGCAGTTCAGTGCAAGTGAGGAAGGTTTGGTAGAACTTAGGCACTCTTTTCAATGGATGAGTAAACAGGCCATACCCTCTGCTCAGCAACAGTCTATTTTGTAGACAGTTATGGATAGGAAACATTACTGGGGCTGGTAATTAAAGGAAAAACTAATACTGTCTCAGAGATGGGGAATTTTGCACAGGAAAATCATTTATCACGGCTTACAGTTCCCCACAACTGAAATGAATTATCTTCTTATTTAGCACATATCCATTTTACACTAGTATATTTACTAAACTGAAATGAGGGCCACTTGCTGATTTTAATTTAATAATCTATTATTCATAAAGCAAAAACATAATAGGTGTTTGAAAGTATTCTCTACATAGCATCTGCAGATAAGTGTAAAATTGTGCATTTTGGGGCAAAGGAGGAACAACTGGGGCCCAATTTTGTATTTACACCCAAGGCCCCTTGTAGTCAAAGGTAAATCTGAGTGTTCCAGGAAAGCAGGATCAAAATCCTACATGGAAGGGGGTCAAAAACCCTACATTCAAAACAAAAAAACAGAGTAGAGATTTGCAAGTAATTTTCTGAAATAATTCTGTGTTGTAATGTTTTCATTTATTGGGATAGAGGTGTTCAAAAAAAGTCAACTAAATTAGCAACATTACTAGTAGAGTATAGAATATTACATATAATTGCTACAATTATATATAAATGCTAGTTAAACCAAAATTAGGTTATTGTTCTGTTATTTCTGTGATATAGTGATCAATATCAATAATTGTTTTTGAGTGATTGCACCACACAACAGCAGGCTTCATATATGTATAGTATAGACTAGAGAAAAGAAATCTATGTTTATTCTCATGCTGGAATAGAGAAGAATTCAACTGCTTTAATGCCCTCTGGTTGTTCTCTGCATGCCCATAAAAGTGTGGAGATGCAGGGTATTTCTCCTGTTTCATGGAATCTTCCATATCAGAATGGATGCTGTGCACACTATGTTTAGCACTCAAGGGACTAAGTAAAGCACCACATATGTGGCAATGTTTACCAAAGATTTTTGCACATCAAATTTTTAATAATTCATAAGATTAAAAAAAAACAGAATGAGAAATCACAAGTTAAATCATCACTGTTCTACAAAATGTAATTCATGGCATTCACACTAAAAACTAAACAAGTCCATGTCAAGGACACAAAACTGCATGATTTTTTAAAAATCCAGGGGAAGTACTCATTTGCGTAAAGTATCTCACATGCAAGCAGATCAGGGCCAAAGACATAAATATACAGCATATTGAGACACTGGCATCATCAACTCTGGAGCTAGAACAACCTTCCAGTGTGTATAAAGACAAGAATTTATACTTCTAATTTCTCCTGCTTTTTAGACATTCATATTGGACAAATGGGTTTCGTTTACGCAGGAAGTCAGCATTTACGCCATTTAAATTGAGAGCATTGTTTCTTCAAATTGTGAATTAGATTTGCTTTTGTTTTAAAAACTGTATGTTGTCCAAAATACAAGAAGTTTTAAAGGATTATAACTGTGGGAGCATGGCCTTGTGGTTAGAGCAGGGGATCTGGGAGCTAAGCTTCCCACACTGATTTGGGCAAGTAACTACGGGTATGTCAACACTGACTCTGGGAGTGAGCCTTGCAGGATGACATACTGAAACTACTGCAATTAACTTAACTGAAAACATGATTGAGTAATTAATCTTCCTTGTGGTTACAGTTTACCCAACTGTAAAATGGGAATAATACTTATGTGCATCACAGGGGACTGGAATTCTTTATTTTTTTTTGTAAAATACTGTGTGATTCTCAGATGAAAAATGTTATGTCAGTACAGAGTATAATTTAATAAACAGATTTTAAGCTAATGTCCCACTAATTATAGGGGATGATTCAGATACAAGGATGTACCTTTAAAAATACTAACAGCCGTGGACTTTTGAAAGAAAAACCTTTTTTTGAAGTATTTGTTTCCATGGTGATTTTCAGGTGGAAAAGAGCAATCAAGTAGCAATAAGTGGAGTGACATTGAAGATTTATTGGTTTACTTCTGCATACTGCTGGAACCAGTCACCTCATGTAGCGTCAAACACGTACAACTTGTCGATACTGACACAGAGCCAAACAGAAGGAAGATAGCTCTTTTCATTCTTGTCAGACTGTGCACTGATGGGGGCCTCTGACAGTTACTGAGAGGGGACACAGGGAACAAGATGAGCAAAGAGGAAAAAAATAACCAGTACATTTGAAGGGCCTAAGGCTTCTCTCAGATAACCGCAGAGAAGCAACGGACAAGGCCTTATGAAGCAGATGCCTGACTCATATCAAAGAAAAGGCTAACACTGAATGCTTCAGAAAACAGAAGACTAGCTGATCATTGCTGATCTACTACAGGATGATGCCTTTATGATAAACATTCACGACAACTTGTGACCAAAGTGCTGTTACAACACTAATTGTCCATGAAAGCTGACCTGCAGCAAAGCAGCAGAGTTCAGTTTCGATAGGCCTGGCTCAAGAGTACAAACATGATTGTAGATGACAGAAGACATCCACATGTCAAAAATCTCTGAAAATGTCTGACATGACTTTGTACACTGTAAAAAGGACCATAAAAGCTAAAGTCTTGGGTCTTTGTCAAGAAAGAAAGAACTAGATGGATAACATTTTCTTAAAGATCTTCCTAAGCAAATATCAGCTGTACACAACCTAGGAAATCATGTCTGAATGTGTTTTCCCCAGTCTAGTTCTTTTTTTGCTATTATATTTTTAAATAAAATATAAAACATATACAGTTGATAATTTACATTTGAAATCCAAAGCAAATTTTCCTTTTTAAATGTATGATTACATATTTTCTAATTTTGGTAAAACTGGAATTTGATTCCTCTCCCATTTTGTTTTAACCCAATAAGTGCCAGGACTTATGACTTGGAACATTATTTTATCCACTAAAGCAGAAATGCTGGAAGTGTGCATTAATGACGAGCAATGGGAGATTCTGACTCCTACAGCAATACGTTGAATGATTATTTCAACAAAAAATAGAGATGATAAACTAAGGCAACCCGAGGTTATAGATTAAGGTGTGATTTTCTGAAATGTTGGCTATGTACTATTTCTAAGCAGGAAAATGTCCAAACTGAAGAAATTTCAGAAATAATATTGGGTTTTGGTCACGTGCAATGTAGTGCGATTTAATATTGCTAAAGCAGTTCATATTTTTGCGAATACATAGTTTAGAAAGGGAGGTTTGAGCATGCATTACATATTGTAATTAATAATTATTGCAGCATTTCCATTTTTTTAATAATCTAATGAAGTGTATAAAGCACCTTTCTACTGTAGTGATTTAAAATTGCACTAAGTGATTTTAAATTACCTCTCTTATTATATCTTATTAAAAACAGTGCAGTCCAAAACTAATATTTTAACTGATAATTTTAACAGTTAAACTTTGTAAAGTCTAAGCATAGAAAAGAAATACAATGAACAAAATACATCCCTAATCCCACTCGATAATCATAATTTTGGATCAAGAGACTGGTTAATCTTGTTTAACTTTTGAAATGGTTCAATGTTTAGATTGACCTACATCTAAAAAGAGTTTAAAATTAAATTGATTAAAAATTGAACCAGTTTAATTATTCAATGGATTCCAAAATTACCCACTTTAAATATTGAAGAGATTGAAAACGTTAAATTGTTAGGTCAAAAAATTAGAAATGTGACCTAAAAACCATAAGCATATGAAATAAATTTGGGGGGGGAGGGGTTGCCTTTTTAAAAAAAAAATGGCAGTATAAAGAAAAATGACAATATCAGGCTATTAAAAATTTTTTATAGGGCAATAAGAGACCAATAAGAAAAAAATCATCAGTCCATTTAGCACAAGAATATGCAATTGAATTGTTGAAGTGTACGTACCATAAGTATTTTATACTGTTAGCAATATATGAGACAATTGGCAATTCTTTTCTATTATTCTACTGTGGAAATTTCTCAACAAACTATCTCTCTCTAAGAACCTTAAACTTTCTCAACCATGTGACAGCAACTATTCATTCTACTTTAAGGGTAACCAATAATATTCACCTATGTGATTTCAAAGTTTTTGAGGGTATTATTTTTAAGTCATGTTTACTTCTTTTAAATACACAACTGGTTGTGTGGTTGAACTGAGTGTTTTTCGACTGTAAATCATACATGATCTTGCCATTCAGATACAGTAAAGGTAACTAACTGATGACTAAAGACTGTCTTAAACTATGTTAGATACTTACTAACATCCTGTTTATTAAAACCAAGGTGAGCGGTTTCCATACAGCCCAGTACATTTAACTTTGTTATTCTTAGACTGTAAACTTTGTCTACCTCTATGTTTGTATAGCACCTCGCACAACAGAGACCACATTATGATCTGACATGTTGGTGCTGCTATAATGAAAATGTTAAATAAATAATAAATTTATAATACTTAGAAATAAAATGTTTATTGTTGTCTGACATTCTATTTACATCCGTACAAAAGGATGAAAATTTCAACTACATATATTTTAATATATTGTTAATTTGGCAAAAACTGTTCTACTTACAATTCAAAGAGAACACATTTGATTATATAATGTAAACATAATTGTCTGACAAAGGTTAAAACAGAAACTGCGTTTCACTAAAGTTGAATGTATTTTGTTAGACAAAAAGCACAAATGACTCTTCAGGGACACATTAAGACCTATATACCGTCACTATTTCCCCTTTATTATCAATAGTTGCAAGTGTTCATTTAAACCTTTTTTTTCAGAATGAATCCATATTTTGAAACCTTTTGACATCATATATAACTGCTTCTATAATTCTAAAGAGTATTTTGTAGAATGAGAAGGAGGAACACATTTATAATGGCTTTATGGACTAATAGTAATTGTAGTCAAAGGTCAAAGTTGGCAAAGGTTTCTGAAGAACAGGACACAAAGATCAAAGTACTGGTTAAAAAACATTACATGTAACCAATGCTAAGCACAACTACAACAGTAAAGGGCAAGGCAAAGAAACAGTTAACAATGACAACAAAACTAAAAGTAGAATCACACAGGACCACAAAAAAAAAGCCTAATCCTGTAAAATGATGAGCACCTGTAACTCTCATTGAAATTGAAGGTATTGAGCACCTAGCCAGAAGCACTCAGCATCATGTAGCAGCAGATATAAATTAATATATATTTTAAAGGAAATACCTAGATTTCCTGAAAGGATTAGACATTACTTATGATAACTAGGAAAAACAAAGCAGCAACTGACTCTCCTTACCAGATGGGAGGGGAGAGAGTACAGAAAGGCAGACTGCAAGTGTCAGAATTTGAGGGGTAAGCCATTTGTCACAGAGCTCAGACTACAAAAAGGAAGGGCATTTCAGACATTTTAATATTGACTTGTAAACTAATGTAACACTATCTTTGTTTCGTGCAACATTCAGGCTAACAAAGCCATTATAAAGAGACAGCAGAGAAAACATTAAAAAGTGTATATACACAACTCTTCCTAAAATCTGAAACTACCTTGTTAACAATATCATAATGGTAGGTTGTGCTGGAGCTATGGGGAAGTGGCCCAGGAAAAGCAGGTAGCAGCAAAGGGGAAGGAGAGGCAGTAAGCGGCTGCCAGCTATAGGGTCCCTGGGTTGGGGCCCATAGTAGCGGGTGGGCGTGGGCCTTCCCCCTTTGCCCCACTGGCTGCTGAGGGAAGTGGCAAGCCAAAAAATTGCAGCTTGCCCCTGAGCAAAGGGCTGGACTAAGGGCTGCAGTTCACCACTGCAGCAAGAGGCCAGGTGCTGGCTCCCCCCGGAATCAGGGAGATATTGGCGTTGCGGCACAGCTGGAGGGCCATGCCCTGAAGAGGACGTTGCAGTCTGGGAGCGATGGGGGTCTCCACAGACAACAGAGATGGTGGAGAAGCAGCGATGGAGAGTGAGACACCACAAGAGGAGGATGCCCTGCTGATGGACAACGCTAACGCCCAGAGCAACGAGCAGGAGGCGTCACGGTGAGAAGAACTCGCATAGGTTTTGGAAACAAAAAAAGAAAGTATAGTTTCTGACCAGGATGCACAAAAATTTTAATAGAACTGCTGAAAAATAAACCAACAAAAACTACAGATTCATCTCAGTAAGAAGAGTCATACCAGCACTAGCCTTTTCTCATCATCAGTGCTAGTACATTCATATATTAAATCAGAAACCTGAGCTCCATAAGGCAGAGCTCACTGAAAAATGTTCAAAGTTAGTTTGTATCTATATACTATAGATATCTAGGCCATCAGCTATACGACAAAAATATACAGTAGTGAGGAACAGAATACACGGAACCCAGCTCCAAAACAGAATCCAGGACTCTCAGCTCCAAACAACAAACTTCTATCATTTGAACTGAAGTAGAATCTCTATTGGCTGTCATAGTGGGTCAGCTCCTTCAGAGCAGTGGTACACATTCACACTAGCCAGCACATTAAAAAGGTCGTAATGGTTTCAGCCACATGTTCATTTTGTGATGTCTTCTAGCACCCCCTTCTTTTCTCAATTTCATTTTCTTTTTCTTTTTATTTATCAAACCTAGACCTACCATGATGATGGGGCACCAACCTCACTCAAATTATTTGGCACCAGAAAGACACCAGGCAGTGCAAAAGAATTATGTATGCTGCCCATTCTATTCGTCTCTCCTTCAAAACACTTGAGTAATCTTTTCTCCCCTATAATCCGGATCATTCTGAGGAGCCCTGACATCACTCCCAACCTGTAATCCACTCTACAGGATATAGTGCAAATGTATTTGAATTATGTATCTACCACAGAGCCTTCGTAATATTATTTATTCATAGAGCTGCATTTCAACCTTTGGGACCTAAGTATAATTCTAACTTTGATACTAGTCTATACATTTTTGATGGTCACTTGTGGGTCCATGTGGTTTGGGGGTTTGTTTGGGGTTTTTGTTTTTTTTAACGGATTTACTTTCAGGTTTATTTTTTAATTGTAAAAAGTTTATTTTGTCATATGTAAGATAAGTAATTTTATGGTATTAGTTATTGTTGCAAGGTAGACACAGTCGCGTAGAAACAAGGCACACACACAGTGGCTACTTGAATAAAAGTAGTGAGTTTATTGAAGGAGAATGGCACCTGCGCACTGGGGGCCCCTCAGACACAGTGCTGCCACTCAAAACAGGGAACCTGGTGCACCAGAGCAATGCCCAGGATGAGGCCCACGGGGTGTGGACAAACATGGGCTAAAATACACATACACATTTGCATCTCATACATAATACATGAGGAGCAAGCAAGCACTTGATTGGTGAATAATACGCTGTCCTGCTTGTTTTACATAGCTTCTAGTTTCACACAGACTAGTTCACACAGACAGGGTAAACAGCACGGAGCTGGACAGAAAAAGGTTTCCCAGTGTGTCTTCCCACAAGATAACATGGAGCCAGTTACCTTGGACCGATAACCTTGGCCAAGTGCCCTTTCGAGGCGGGGGCCGAGGGGGCGAATTCCCGTTGCCTAGCACCTGCTCGTTATAATTTCTTCCGCGTACTACAGTTATATTGAGAGGAAGTTAAGTTTTTCTATTAGATGTAGACAAATAAATCACTTCATCTATTGAAAGACCATAAATTAAGCTAACAAGAGACAGCTCTAATTTATAAGGCTTCTCAGCTGGATGACTAATTGCCTGGTGACTCCTCCCTAAATGGGGCTTGTAGGCAGGATCAGCTTCAGTACAAACTTTTGGCTGCTCCCACTACTGTGTACCCTAGTGACTCCCCCTTCCTTTTCTCTATACTGTGGGACTCCTTTCTAGAGATACTCTGGACAGCTTTCCTGGAGCTGCACCAACTTCCACTCAATCGGAGTCTCCCTTTTAAACAAGCTGCTGTACTAAAGAAGATGGCTACCTACAATTCTGCCACTGTAAAGATATCAGTCAGAAGATTCTGCTCCACCAGTTGTACTCATTTTGCAATGCCTTCCATCATACTGGACCACTTCTGCACATAGAGAGCTGGATCTTATTCATCCCTACTTGTTGACGTAGAAGAGAGTTATAATGTTGTTTGACATAAGGTGAGCACGGATGAGCAGTAGAAAGGCTTCACAAGCTTTCTGGACTGCTCGCAACTTCAGAATACTGATGTGATCCTGGACTCTTGAGACCTCCAGATACCTTGTCCTGCATGGCTGTTCATGTGGGCTCCCCAACCTAATACCTATACCTCTGTAATAATGATCCTGACCAGTGAGGAAGGAAGAAAGGGGACACCAACGCATATCTGATGAGAATTTGTCCACCATAACTGGGAAGACATTACTTTGTTGGGATCTGTTACGATGAGGTTCATGGAATGGCAGTTTGGAGAGTATACTGATTACAATCACGTTTCAAGGCAACAAAGGCGGAGTCTCGCAAACAGGATGATGTAGGTGCATAAGGCCATATGAACCAAGAGAGACATGTCTTGATCCACAGTGAAGGGTTATCTGTAATCTGAGCTATAATATTGTTCATGGTATGGAATCTGTCCTTAGGCAAGCACTCTCTTGCAGTGACAGAATTCAAAGTAATCCCTATAAGTCCAGTGACTGTGTGGCAGTGAGAACAGATTTTTCAATATTTACACTGACTCCCAGTGAGGAGAGAAGGTGCAGCATCATGGAAGTTGGAGACAGTCATCAACGTAGAGGAAGAGAATGAGACCGCGACATCTGTCAGGAGCTGCTAATACCGAGAATTATAGATGCCAACATGACCGTGTGAAATCTGAATCTGCAAATGAAGCGGTTGAGATGGTGGAGTTCAAGGACTGGTCTCAGATGCTGTTACTTAAAGAAGAATGTTGAATAAAACCTCCTCCCTTTGTACTGAGGAGAGAGATGTTTTATAACTCTTTGCTCCAATAGGAAGTCCTCCTCTTGTTTGGAAATACTCTCATGAGAGTGGCCACCAAAAGGAAGTGAGGAGGAGACTATGCATACTTCTATGTTTGGAAAATGGCTAGCACATTGTGAGTGACATGAAAGCCAAATAAAATATTTTTTAAAAGTAAAGTAACATAATAGACCAGGCAAGTGAAATGTCTCATATAATGATTAAAATAAATATTTCATAAAAAAGATGAATTTCCTCAAATTTTGTTCTGAAAGTAACCAAACACCCTAGCCCCACCCCTTACCTGAGGCCCAGCTTCCTGCTCACTACATTTTCCCTCCCTCGGTGACCAGGAGAGCATCTAAAAGGCTTTTGGAGGATGATTCCATGAGAAATTTATGTCTATCACTGATCAGGAATGAATTTCTAATTTTTAGTAATTTTCATGAACACATAACCAGGAGAGAATCTAAACTTTTAGAGGAAGATTCCATGAGAAATTTATCCTTCAGCCTGAGAGAGATACTATACTGCCATGTACCAGCACAATAGGAGCTCTGATTAGCACGAAGTCTGTTCCTACCCCATCATATAGAGATTCATTTGACCTCACTGTCCATCCCCCAAAGAACAAATCAGGAACACAAGAAACCAGCAGGTTTGTAACCTGCCGAAGTCTCGAAAACTGCTGGCGTTGCATTTGTGTACATGGGTCATAATTGGAGATTGGGAGAACATTCCTTCTTTGTTGGAAACTTCTGTTCCTTGTCTTTCCCCTCTCCTTTGCTCCTATGCTGGAATTTTGTGTGACACAAGGGGGTTTACTAATATCATCACTAAGCTTTGCCAAGTTTACACAGGCAGTTGTTTGTTCCCTAATTCTATACAATAGACACTTCTGTAAGTTCAAATCTATCCAGTTACTCCCCAATGTGAAATACCAAAATTCTATCCAAAATATAGAGAAAATATGTCTTCTGTCAGATGCTTCTGTGTACCAACTCTGGTTAAATAGTGACTTTTTCAATAGTGACCACAGTAAGTGGTACTTTAGGCTGTAGCTAAATAGCAATTTGGGGACTGAAAATAATTTTCTTGCGACAGCTGCCTCACACTGCAGGTCTGTTGGTCCTCACCCGAACATTCAACAGCTATTACATGATTGTATGGTGCCTAACTAGCTATCTAACCATTAAAATGCTTCCGTCACCTTAATAATTAGGCACATTATACATTTTACTGAAGTAAACAGTGCAGTCAGTGATACACAAACATTTCAGCAAGTTAGAGATGTGATACTGTCAAATGTACACTAACATTACACATACAATTCAAAACACAGATCATTCTCACACTGGAAAATACATAGAAGGAGCAATGGGGAAGGCAGCGCCGGGAAAGTCGGAGCCAGCCCCACTGCCAGCTCGGCCCCATACCTTGCTGCACCCCACCGTGGCTGCCCGCTGCTGGGAGCTGGGTGCGGGGAAGGCCTGCACTGGGATGTTCAGCATCCCGTGCTACTCCTCGGCCGCCTGGCGCACTCACCCTCCACCCCGCTTCCAGGCTGGGGCCTGGTCACGAGGGGACTGCGCAGGTGTGGGGGGCAGAGCTGCCCAGCAGCTGGGGGAACGACCCCGCCTCCTCCCAGAGCCACACTTGCCACCCTCAGGTGAGGCCTTTTTTTTGGTGCTCCCTCCCCCTGCTGTTAAAACCTGGCTATGCCACTGGACTCGTGGAGAGGAAGACAAAACTGGTTTTCCTCTGCCATCCATGTGTAGGACTGCATGACTAACTACATAAAGGTCTTGGGCCTCCATACCAGCTCCGGTCCTTGACAAGGGTCTGGCGCTGCCACTGCTTCTGCTATGATGCCATACTACTGGGACCACTGCCTAGCTCTGATGGAACAATTCCCATCACCATGGACCCATTCCTAGCCTGCTCACTTCTGCCACTCACAGTGGATCTTGGACCACGCAAAGTAGTCTCTACAGTGTTCCTGGGAATGGGGTGGGGATTATATCCAAGGCTCAGCTGAGCCCCGGGCACTCTTCCACATACAGAAGGGCAGAGCTCTATGTGTGGATAGTTCGTCCTTTTCAGGGATCTTGGGACATGATCTGGCCAGAAGTCTAAACTTTTCTCTCTTCTGGCATGACCATATCTGTGGAGCAGCACTCCTTAGTTTTTTTGGCATTCATGGTTTTAAACAATATTAAGGACGTTAACCCTTTTCCCCGTCTTCTTTATTAAATCTGACTCTTCATCTGTTTCCCATTTCACATTCCCAGGGACATAAAATTGCACAAAATTAGTTCTTACTTGTATGTAATAACAGTTTAAGTTTGAAAGGTTACATTTGCCCCATATTTGTTTGAAATACATTAATTCCCTTTGAGACAGTTTCTTCTTCAGATACTACCCCCTTTTACTTTCCAATGTGTTTTTATCATGCGCCATTCTCCTCTCTAGTATAATCTACATAGTTACATGTAAGTGCTCTCAGGGATGCTTGATCACTTCTATTTAATCTCTATTTCAATCTTTTAATGGTAATTAAAAGCCATTCCGTTTTAGGATTTTCGCAAGCAAAATGATATTGCCAGCTTGTGCTACTTGAATCTTAAAGATACAGTATATATTAAAAAAATGTTAAAGCGTAATGCTTACTGTGAGAACTGTATTATCTGCTCCTAACATTTTTTCTCCACGATTTTAAGTGGATTCATCTCACCTATCAGTAGGAAGTCATTACCATGTTATTTTGCCATCTTTTTGATTGAAGGAAGGTCGGCTTAAACTGTCCTACATTTAACACGGAATGTATTCTGACTCCAGCTCATTCTGAATGGTGGTGGTTGGGAGTTCTACAGTTGAGAGCCTTCCATAGATATCATCCACCAGCCAGCTCCCAAGAGTTTTAATCTAAGGGCTGGTCTCCACTAGGGGGGGAAAATCGACTGTAGATACGCAATTTCAGCTATGCTAATAACGTAGCTGAAATCGACGTCTCTACAGCCGACTTACCTCCCATCCTCACGGCGGTGGCGGTCGGCGGCGCGGTCCCCCGTCGACTCCAGCTTGCGCCTCTTCACGAGCTGGACTTCCGGAGTCGATGGGGGAGCCGCTGGTGGTCGATTTATCGCGTCTTAACGAGACGCGATAAATCGATCACCAAAAGATCGATCCCTGCTGGCTCAAGTGAAGACAAGCCCTAAGGTTTGTAATTGTCTCCACTGATCACGGCTGTCACAGAATTTCAGAGAGGTGTCCTCTAAGATAAACAAGGCTTTACATTGGGCTTGAAATTTTTACTAGACACTTTTATGCTTACCAGCCAGATGCTGGTATGAAAGACAGAGGGGTCCTGCTGTCCAGGGACAACAGCTGGGAAAGAGGGCACAGAGAATGGTGGGGCAGGGTGGGTGCTGGCATTTCCACCAATAATGTGGACCATGTTCAGGATAACAGAAGTCAGATAAAGCTGAATACCCCTCCAAACCTCCTTTAATTGCTAGAAAGGAAAAGGGGCATACCCCTTCTCTCACACACACACACCCCCACAAGCTATGTGGCTGCTGTAAAGGAGGAGAGTCTCTACCACTGAACCCTTCCTGCACTCTCTTGGCTGCTATGAGGGAGATGTTTCCATTACTTCACCAACCCTATCCCTATCCATCTGTTTTTGGGCTGTCCTCCCCAGTGATTAGCTTCAATAGCTACATCTGCTGCTGCTTGCAGCTTTTCCAAGCAGCAGCAGAATGCAAGGTATGTGAATATTCATGTCTTTTTTGCTACCTACAAAGTGCTGAGTAGTAGTTGTGAAAAGTGATCCGTAGTTGTGAAAAGTTTCACACTGATGTCTTGGGAAAGTCATTAGCAGCAGCAACAAAGACAATGGTGCTGCTTGTGAGCAGTTTTTAAAGACAGCAATACGAATTCACATTCTGCTAACGTTTGGAAGGTTGTCTTCACAATAGGGATGCCAATTTTGGTACTGAAGATGTAATCACATGATATCATCTTTAATTAAAGATTAATCTTTAATTCCTGGAGACTCCAGGCTAATCCTGGAGGGTTGGCAACCCTACTTCACAACCATATGGGCTAGGAACCTTTTTTTTAACAGAATCTGAGATTTTTCAGAAGTAGATAGCATTGATTGTCTCCAAGAGATATCTTAGTGGTTTGAGCATTAGCCTGCTAAACTCAGGGTTGTGAGTTCAATCCTTGAGGGAGCCATTTAGGGATATGGGGCAAATATCTGTTGGGGATTGGTGCTGCTTTGAGCAGAGGGCTGGAGTACATGATCTCCTGAGGTCCCTTCCAACTCTGATATTCTATATTGTAATCAATAGGACTTGCAAAAATCTTTTATTAAAAGACATTGGCCTGGTAACCCATCTGGTGATCACTGCAATCCTCAAAACTGTTTTTAAAAATAGCTTGGAACTCCTGCAGGAGGAGAAATCAAAATATTTCAGAAAGCAATGCTCTGTGTGACTTAGTATTTTTATAACACTGTCCTAATCTGGATTGTTAATGGAGCAACTTTACTGAAAACTGTGTGCCATCCTAACGAATGGCACCAATAGCCGTTGATACAAGGACTTTTGGACAAAAGTAGTACCTCCTGAATGAAGATATTTGGTTTGCTAGGATAGTGATGCAGGGGAAGATGTAGCATCACCCTCAATCCTGGCACTGCAACCCTAATCCCAGCCCAGTGAAGAGAACAGGATAGAATCAGATGTGGGGGGTTGAAGAACTAGCCCGCCCTGAAGTAACGCCACAGCAACAGCTGGGCCTGTCTCCCCACTCCAGAAATTGCAAACTGGTGCACAAGATCGCAGAGCCATTCAGGCTTGGCTCGACTGCCGCAGAGGATGCTGTGATCCCATGTGCCAGGTTGCAATGCTGAGAGCAGGGAGCTTGGCCCAGCCCCGCAGGACAAGAGCCACTGCTGCAGGCTTCCCTGCCTCAGTCCTCCACTCCCTTCATGGGGCCTCCCCTCCACCACAGCCCAGAAGAAGTGTATGTTTGCTTGTTTTTGCACCCTTGGTTTTGTGATTTCTGCAGCTGCAGTTGAACCCATGAAACCACGCTAAAACCACTGCTGCTTGGATGTCAGTTTCTTGACTCTTCTCCCTTACTTATATTTTGTTAACAGATATTGTGTAGATGTGCAATTGCTATTGCTATTTCCATGCAATAATGCATATATTGCATGAGACCAATATCTTGTCCTATCCACAACACCAAAGACATGAGCAGCAGCAGGAAAAAAAAATCATCATTCTGATAATTAAGCAGACATCTCAGAGAAACACAAACTGAAGGAAACTATATAATATTTTTCTACCTACTAATTCAATTAAAATTCCTTACATCAAGACCGCTCCTCTTTTTCTCCAGAACATGATCTCCACTCAAAAAAGACACTTCAAACCATGAGAACTGAACACTGGTAATCCTTCTTCCAGGTGCTGCACATTATCCAATCAACACAACACAAACTGATCTCCGTAAGAAATTCTAGCCTCATCATACAACCTTTGTGCAAATTTTAAAAATAGTCCTTGATTTTGAAATAAAGTTGAAAGTATTGTGTCAGAACAAAGTAAAAGAGGTATCACTAGCCTTCAACTGTGACAAATAAGAGAGACGTAAACAAGTGTCAGGATAATTAAAAAAAAAACATTGTTCATTTTTTAGAAGGAAAAAATGAATTTCACAAAAAATATTAAGCTAACAAAGCAAGAGCAAATATGAGTAGAAAAAAATGACAGTTATCTGCAAAATTCATAAATGTGTCTTTTGTATAACCATAATGATCATATTTTATGCTGTCATTTTACATTTAATTGCTCACCCTGGTACTTTTCTTCAGAGAAGCCATCAGTACCCCACAGAGCCAGATGCTGAATTGCAAAAAAACATACTGTGACCATGGACTTATAGGAAAGTTACTTTGCTGAGCTGTGGTGTATGACAAGTTAATTTTTGCAATTACACTTTTTTCCCCAAGAATAAATGAAACTGCAGGTCATTACTATTCTGTGTCATTAAAAAGAGGGAAAAAACTAGTCTCGATCATAAAGCCCTCAAAATCAGTTTTTCATTACTTTGACATATGAAAGCAAGTTTACACACTGCTTTTCCTCAATATGACCTAATGAAATAAACACTACCTCAAATGAAATATCTAAACATCTTGATGTGTTAAAAGACACAGAACTACAATATACCTTTATTATTACACAATGCAAGCATAAAAGTGTTCTATTGAGTATGCTTAATATCTCACTCACAGCTCTCAGTACTTCTAAATGTAAAGTATTAAGAGATAAGACTGGACCCTGTTTATTCATCTACCCACGAGATGTAAAATGTTCAAAAAATTAACCACCACCAATATCACCACTGTCTAATCTCCTGTGCAATCACACAGCATGAAAACTCGTATCATGAACTTTGTACATTTTCTATAGTTGTGCACATGCCATTTGAAATCAGACATATTAAAGTCTCAGAGTTGTGCAATTCTTTGAATTTCAAAATATTTACTTTACTCTGAAATGTAGTATTTTCCAAAGCACTCTTTCTTATAAAAGGTCTTTTCATTTTCTGCACAATTGCTTTATTTTTCCATGAAGTACTCCTCCACCCTTTTACCAAACACAGTCTAAAAGGTAGAATTTGCAGAAAAAGGAGTTTTAGCTTACTGGCTAAAAATAAGACAACACCCATTAATTTTAAAAAGTAGGAAAAATGTTCCAATTGTCACTGCATATGTTATAGTTGCTTAGGGGAAGCCAAAGCAATATCCTAAACAGATTATAATCTCGATTTGGAGCTGGTGACACATATCAAATTAACAGCCTGAGACAATGAAGTCCACTGTTTACTCTCTGAACCAGTACAGAATATGCGCATCTAACCTCCACCTGAAGGGGGGACCACTTCTAAGGGTGAAAAGGCAGTCTCCTCTTTCTGTCCTTATTAGTACAAGGAAGCATATCAATTACATTCTTTAAACCAACAGTGAGGGTGGTTTTCTACTTTGGTTTTGTTTTTTGGAAAGGGAAGCATGGATTGTTGGATAGGTGATATAAACAACTGCCACTAAATACCTTAACTGGCATCACCAAATAACTTCATACAAACCAGTGACAGCATGGAAATGCCTGTCTTACTGGTCTAGGCCCAAATCAAATTGGTGACCTTCCCAGATGTGACCCTCTTTATTACACTTAACAGCATTTTACTCCTGCAGTAATTTCATTGCTTTCTTTCTAGAGAGGAAGCTTACTATGCTGAAAACGTTCAAGAAAGTTATATTTTAATAATTGTGTCCAGCTCCTCACTCAACATGTGAACTCCTCTCCTGGTATGGATGTCCCCTATATACACACTTTCTTCCTCTCACATACCTGGTTTGTGTGTCTGCAACCATCATTGGTTCCAAGAACCTAACCACATTTATTAATAAAAATAGTATGATAAATACAGGAAAAGTTCACAAATTGCTTTGTATTTTAGCAACTCAGCCAAATACTGCTTGGAAAGGGTGTTCATCATCATAAGACTTAACAATAATATTTTGAATGTTTTTTCTAAAATTCCTTTTTCAGAATAAATTGAAAGGTTTAAATTGTATGTCAATCTTCTATATAAAGGAAATATTGTAATCAGTCCATTCTGTACAATTTATGAAATTTGTCTTTTTCTTATTCTCCTCATATAATTTAAGTAAATGCTTTTATACCAGTGAATAGAGAATGCCCCAAAATGTGTTTTAAAAAACCTAAATGCCAAACCCTTTCTCTGTCCCACCAAAACTCCAAGACAACCATTTTTGACAACCAATGAACTAATTTAAAGTAAAACACTGTAAAAGCTGCCTTTCATAATATAATAATATAAACCATTGTACATGGGCACCATACTGTTAAAAACATTTTTAGAGTATTTACATTTTTAACACATAGTACAAATATTTAAAACAATGCCAAAGGTTACTGTATAAAATTCCCAGTGAAACATGGATTTTTCAGATCTAGTTCACAATTTACTATAACAAGCCCTAGGTGCTACAAAAGTATCAGTCTTGATATTAACTATTTAATTCTTTGGGTGACACTCATTTCCACAGAAGGGATTTAAATAATTCATTTGTATATTTCACTTTATAAATTGTGCTGCTAGGAATTCATTCAACAAAGTTGTAGAAAAAACACGACGCTTGTCGATAGCGATATAAGGCAGGATTATTATAAAAACCAATTATATCTTTTCATTCTCTTTTCCTTAATTAAAGCAAAAAGCATCACTATCTTTCTCAACAGTAATCATGTGGAAGCTGTATAGCATAGATACAGTAATTAACTTAACCTTATCACTTAACTGTATTGGGTCATTGAAGTGAGGCACAGTATCAAAGCTAAGAATCAATGTAATGCTAACATTTTAAAGCAGTTCAGAGATTGAATAATGCCATCTGGAAATGGACAGTTTTTGTTCGTGCTTAGCTATGCTGGATAAATGTTCCAGCTCATAACTTTAATATGGCAGCTTAACCATTTAATCATTGTACATTAATACATTATCAATATTGTGAACATGTAAGTACAAAATTACTTGTCAAAGTAATCAGATATTACCGATTTTGTACATAAATATGATGCATGTGGGATTTTGTCTTAATTATAAATTTTCATCAAAGAACATATATTAAAGAGAAGGCATGGAAGCGAGTGATCACTTCTAAGTAGAAGTTAATATTACCTTTTCCTAAAATGTGTTTTTTAAACAAAAACTAATGTCTTTTTTTTTCTGGTTTCCTTTGTTAATTTAACCAGCTGTGCAAATTTCAGTTCATTTTATCTGTGCACACGGGCATCAGGGGGATTTTCATAACTGAAGGACTTGTGCTGTATCACAACAAATTAAGATTAATTAAACATTCTGTTCAGTGTCCATTGTTAATTGCACCAGTTAACTTGATGCTGAGCTTTTTATTACATTTTCAAACATTTCAGAGAACATAGCATTCTTCAGTTAAGATTATATTTCATTTATAACTTTAAAGTTGTTTCTTCATTGTGGTTAGCTATATTTTAGCTCATTTATTACTTTTGTAAAACAATCAAAAATTCTGTTGCCAAGACAGTAATTTGAGGTCTTTCACTTTCACCAAGTCAGACACTAAATCATAGGGGACGATTATCAGCAAATTCTCTCCGACAGGCCCTAAGCCTGCTGAGGTAATGCAGCTGACAAACTTTGATGCGCCATGCCCGTGCACATTATGTTCACGTAGTGTGTACATCTGGGCACCCTTTATGGCGATGCAGCAAACAGCCAATCATTTATTCCACTCTAATTAGCACACATGTAAATCCTCACCAATCAAGCCACTTGCAGAGTTACTGTTGTGGCAGCCATACAGCAAGCTGGCAGGACACGTGAAGAAAGTACAAGAAAAAACTATTGGGTTTGATTTGAACCTGCCGTCACACCACGGCAGGTCCCCCTAGTCCTGACTGTAACCAGCTCTCCCCTTCAAAACCCATCACTGAGCTACAAAAGAAAAAGGTCATCAGGCAGATTGCTGATTGGCCAAGATGCTTTGATTCTTTACAAGCTTTGGGAGAACACCTGAAGCAACATTCTTCTCTGATAGCTTACAGCGCAATAGCTGTCGCAAGCAAAAGTCAGGCTTAGCTTTCAAACATGCTGCACAGCATGGAATGCATATTAACTTAAAGAAACACTGTCCACCTTAATATTCTATGTCTTGTTGTATTACTAGGAAAATATCTGCCAGGTGGCAATATTCTTTTTCTTTCATTACAAATGCAGGTGCCCCTATGCAGATTCTTATTTTGAAATAAACAACTAATACCTGAAAGGTGAAAGTTTCAGATATTCAATCAAACTAGTAACTCAGTTTTATACTACCTAACCCCAAATAACACTATATGTGCTGAACTATGTAACATGTAGACCTCTCATTTCCTATAATACAATCAGGTTAACAAATTGCAAAACTACACTGTGCTATTTACTACTGTGTCATAAAATCCTGTATATAACTTTATCTTACAAGTATTTGACAGTAAGCTTAGGAAAGTATTTCTGAAGGTAAAAAGCAACAAAAAAACTAATTCTTTTTTTGCCCTTTTTATAGAAATTCTACTTATATCATTATATTTTCCAGAAGTTTTCAATATTTATTGCAGAAGAAATAGAACTGTGTTGAAAACAGGATTTAGTCAGTCATATTCACATTTTCATTTAAGAACAGAGGGACAGAATATATATTCACTATATAAATCTTAACTTTTTGCACTTGTGTTCCAGTTAATCTTCATGTACTTAAGTAAACACAGTTATAAATTGATTCGTTGTATCATACACATGAATGAAGCAATTAGCTATGTGTGGTTTGGCATCAGTTCATTTTTCAAGGAATTTTTGGATAAAATACTGATAAATTCCATTATTTTATCAAATTACCTAGAAAACAAAAACAGAGGACAGAGAAAAATGGTGTGGGGGGCGGAGGGGCAGGTATCAATCTAGACTTATGAGAAAAAATAAGGTGTAAAACCAGAAATCTTTCAGAAGTGAAGTGAGAGAACAAAAATGTACCTTGACTATATAACATCAAGGTTTAGGTAAAATACATATTAACATAATAATATACAGTTAGAAATTTTAAAAAGTATATTCATGTTAGTATGAACATAGTTTCCAGAACCAGAAAAATCTTAAGGAAAATTATGCTCGCTTTACTCATGAAAATGTCTCCTTTGACTTCAGTAAGACTACTTCTGTAAGTAAGATAGCTTAATGTTGATAAACTGTTAGATACTTAGAATTAGACAAATCCTTAAAATTAAGACTTTTAAAAAAAATCTAACTACCTGTTTTACCAAGAAATATCTTATATTCACGGGGAAAGGATGAATGCACATTTTCTTCAGGACAAATCATCTAATGACATTGCCTGATTCACAAAAGGCATAAGTGGACTGTATGCTGCGATGTCTATAGCAACAAGGTAACTATTAGAGTCAATGTGTGACCTTTGCAAGTTCAATTTGAAATTAGTTGCTAAATTTGTATTTGCATGAGACACTTTGCATAGCTTTGCAGAACTGAAGTTTAAGAGGCTGCCCAGGCAAATGTAGTTTTCCTCAACATGAACCAGTAGGCAAGATTGTGTTAGTCCCAATTCTGATCTATTGGGCTCATTATGAGATTCAACCATTTTGGGTCTAACACGATCTTGCCTGTTTGCTCATTCAAAAGAAAATGAAAATGAGTTTCATCTGATGTATGGCAGACCAAAAAATAATCCCTTCTATAACTAGGATGTTACTAGAACAACCCCCCCCCCCTTGTCCTCTGACTGCCCCCTCCGGAAACTCCCCCACCCTAACTGCCCCCCTAAAACCCTACCCCCTACCTGTCCCTTGACGCCCAGACCCTTATCTACACCCCCGTGCCCATCCCTTTCCCCCGAAAGAGACCCCCGGGACTCCGACGTCTTTCCAACTGCTCCCCGCCCCATGACAGGACCTCAAGAAACCCCGACCCATCCAACTCCCCCTGCTCCCTTGTCTGCCCCAATCCCTCTCCACACCTCTGTCCCGACAGCCCACTCCAGAACTCCTGACTCACCCAACCTTCTCCTTCTCCCTGACTGCCCCCGGGACTCCACTTACCATGCCATTAAGAAGAGCCGCTGGCTCCACGTAGAGACAAACAGGGTGGCTGTGCTGCTCCGCAGAGCACACAGCCCCTCCCCCGCAGAGTGCTGCTGATGTGCTGAGGCTCCAGGGGAGGAGTTCTGGCTGTTGGAGGCCAATGGGAGCAGCTCAATCAGACCCAGCCACCCAATCAGCCACGCATTGGAGGGGAGGCGTGAAAAATCCCAGACCTTTGTACTTTTCTACCAATTCCTCCTGGATGGCTATATAAAGACGAAAAAGCCAGACATGTCTGGGGAAATATGGATGGATGGTAACCCTAGTTTGCATCCTATGTTGAGCACGAAGTAAGGACTCAGCCTGCTGAAATAGCTGACCTGAAGAACAACACTTCTCTCTAAAGCAGGGATCGGCAACGTTGGCACGTGGGACAGCAGGATAAGCACCCTTAGCGGGCCCCGCCGCTTTGTTTACCTGCAGCTCCCACTGGCCGTGGTTCGCCGTCCCAGTCCAATGGGAGCTGCGGGAAATGGCGGCCAGAACCGCGCTGCTTCCCGCAGCCCCCATTGGACTGGGATGGCGAACCACGGCCAGTGGGAGCTGCAGTTGGCGAAACGGCAGGTAAACAAAGTGGCAGGGCCCGCTAAGGGTGCATACCCGGCGGTCCCACGTGCCAAAGTTGCCATCTCTGCTCTAAAGAAACAAAGTAAAAATGGATTCTACTGAATTGGGCTGACCCTCCTGACCATGGGGATAAGGTAAACCTTTAAGGAACAACGAATAAAACATGTTTGGCTTCTGTCACATGACTTGCCTCATGTGAACTATCAATGAACAGTCAGTGAACTATAAGTGAACAAGTCAATATCAAACTCAAAGTACACTATGAACAGTGCCACCTGATAAATCTGCAAATTGGCAAACAGCAAAACAGAATAAATCTTTTGTGGACAATTCACACAAACTACCCCTACTTCACAGACACAATTTAACTGCAGAAGCCCTAAAGTCAAGTCTGATTAAGAGTACTTTGCAATGTTTCTATAGCAGTGTTGGTCCCAGGATATTAGAGAGGCATGGTGGGCGAGGTATAATCTTTTATTGGAGCAACCACTGCAAGTGAAAGAGACAAACTTTCAAGTTTGCACAAAGCTCTTCTTCAGATATAGGAAAGGTATTCAGAGTGTCACAGCTAAATACAAGGAGAAGAGAAAAGAAGTTAACGTGTTGTAAGAGACCATACAAGGTGAAGTAGACAGTTAACACCTCTACAGTCATCGGACAAAAGAGGGTTAGTGGGTTACAGATTGTTGTAATGAGCGATAAATCAACTCTCTTTACTAAGTATATGAATTTCTGGTATCTAGCAGAGTTATTAATTTAAGATCTTGAAGGTGTGTAGTGGGGTGTATTAATCACCTCAGCAGTGGAGATGTGTCTGCAGATTTTGCATGTATTGTTCTGCCAGGGTCTGGTGCTCCTTTGGGTTCTGTTGTCCTAGTCTGTGGAGATCTTCTTTCTGAACATGAGCTTAGAGACATTTTACATTGTTTGAAGATCAGAAGAGGGGATTCAGGAAAGGTTTCTTTCAGTATATGGTCTCCATCAAGTATGGCTTGTAAATGTTTGATGATACCCCAAGTAGTAGAAAGAGAGAGCCTGAAACATGAGGCCTAATTAGGGTGACCAAACAGCAAATGTGAAAAATCGGGATAGTGGTGGAGGGTAATAGGAGTCTATATAAAAAAAAGACCCAAAAATCGGGACTGTCCCTATAAAATTGGGACATCCGGTTACCCTAGGCCTAGTATAAGAAGCCTGATCTGAGGCCTGTGGCTTGAAATAAAGCAGTGGTCAAGCCTTGCCGATATAAAGCAAAGTTAGCAAAAGTCAGGTTGTGAGCAGAGGTCAGTTGATTGAACCAACATATTCAGGGTAAAGGGTGGTAAGTAACCATGTCAGAGGGGCAATATGTAACTGTTTTGTATCAGTGTATAAAAAAAGGATCACAGAGGAGGTGTCTTTGTCCAGCCAAGGGGGGAACGCAAAGTATTTGGGGACCCATTACGTGATGCAATCTAATTCTCTGTGGAATGTCCTTTTTGGCAAAGGCGGTTTGAGTGTATTAAAGTGTGAGTCCTGGACTTTTTCTTCAGAGCATATTCTGTAGTATCTGAGTGCTTTTTGCAGGTAACAGATTCCTTGGAGTGTTACTAAATCGGTGATGGTAAGTGTGGTGATCAGGATCATACCAAGAAATCTGCTATGCAGAGCCAGGCACTCAGATCCCAGGAACACTGGTGTAATTAAAAAAAAAAAAAAAGACTGAGTACCAAAAGATGAGAAACTGCCATTATGTAAGTACTTTAACGTTATGTAGGTACTTTAACCGCTTTCTCTTTTGCTTATTCTGTGTAAATGAACTGAGAATTGATGTAAATTAAGCCACAGACAAGCTAATCAGCCATCAGGCACATATATTATCACATCAGTTCCTAAATCAAGAAAGAAGCCAGTTACAGGCTCATATGAAATCACAGATGAAGTCACTAAAGTTAATACTATAGCTACCCAGTTCATGTGATGAGAAGCCAAAGCAGATGAGTTCACATTGACAGGTGGCAAAGGAAAAGCCGGAAAACAAAACAAACAAACAAACAATTATGCCCATTACCAGTCCCTTGACAATTCTATGGTGATGTAGAATAACAGATAACTCTTATTTTCTCTCTCTTCTGATGTAGCTTTTGAATTTTTTGGTCCTCATGATGTCATCACAGTTTTGTTTTTTCTACTATATTACCACAGAAAAGAAAACCATCCATATGTAATTCAGTGAAAGTGCTGAATCTTATATATCTTATATAGTTATGGCCTCTCTAGATATACTCTTTGATCTATTAATAGCAGCCATATTTTTGTATTCGCTTTATATTAGCAGTTTTTTTTATCACCTTGAAAGAAAAGAGCAAACCTGATATTTAAAATTTTTATGCTCTGCCTTTTAATTTACAGATTGTCAAAGTGTATAATATTTGTTTCCTTCTGGATAGACAAAAATTTATTCTCAATTATGTTTATCTTCTAATAACATGTCATTATTAGAGCTGTAATAAAATGAAAATAACACAAAATTGTACTGTAAAGACTGTTTGTAAAATTGTATAACAAAATTCTACAATTTTGTTACTAAATTTGTACCAAACTGGCTAAAAATCCTTGTGTTCTAAGTATATAAAAAGTGCATAAAGAACCATACAAAAAGGGTTTTGAACAGGCTTTATTTATATAAGATACAGCATTTTTTTGAATTGCATACTGAGGGAGATCCTTCTATTCTGAGGTAGTGTGATAAGAAAACCAAAACAGTGATGACATCATCAGGTCCAAAAATTAAATAACCACATCAGAAAAGGAAGAAAACAGCATTTTTATTTTCATTGCCCTGATGCAATCTGCGTGTCACTTCAACTGTTCCAAGCTGAACATCCCAATACAAAACTTGGGTCAACACTATTGCCCTGCAGCCTTTGAAAGCCTGACCTGCTTGTCGCATGTAAGTCAGAGGAAATTATTTTACCAGTATATATGGGACTAGTGAGGTTACATGTTTGAAATATAGTTCTAGCTACCTTATTACTAAACAAATATTAAAAGAAGTAGGAGGAATATCAGAGGGCAGCTAGAACAATAAAGAACTCTGGGAATTTAGTTAGTCCAAAAGGTTAAAGAAATTATGGGAGGCCTGTATTACTCAGAAAAGAGGAGATTAAGAAGAGACCTCACCGTTGTATATGAAATTATGAAAGGAATTGAAAGGACATCTTGGTATTCCTTTGAGTTTATCTGAACAAGTGTCAAGTACAACAGGAAAAAGGCCTCATCTTAAGATAAGAAAGATCAGGACAACAGGGCAGGAAAGCAATTAAGGTGGAATTTCTTTACGCAGGAAACAATAAATACATTGGATAAACTGCCAAGGGCAGAAAAGATGAGCCATTAGTCCTGCATTAATTTTTCAGTAGAGTATGAAAACAGACAGTGATTAATATTTTTACTCAAAATGTATTAATGTTTCACATAACTAGAAAAGAGAACCACACACATTTTGTTAAACCGACTGAAAAAATGAATAATCTCACTCTCGTTTCTCTAAATATGTTGCTATCACTTTAGTAAAAGTATGACAACTGGTAAGCTCCACAAAATCTTGCCCTATTGAACCTATGTCAATTTGCATGCACTATTAGTAGCCATGACATTACTTCCATACAACCTCAGGCTATGATTCCATCAGATGTCACAAAGCTCAGCAGGGTCGGGTCTTCTCAGTGTTTAGATGGGAGATGCCCAAGGAAAAACTCAAGTGTTGCAGAGGTTCTGGTGGGTAATTAAAGTACCTAAATTCTCCCTTATGTTATCATTGGACAGTTTTCTTCACTTCCTGTCCTGGAATTCAATATAAAACTTTTCTGTATACTATAGATAGGTTTGGAAGGATTCGATTTTTACAGGTAAACTTTGATTTCACAGTACATACACAAACCAATGAAAACAGAGATCTTGACTTTGATTAAAAGACATTTACTTTGTATATTTTAACATGTCATATTGATAATTTGTGTTTTAACTGTTATAAAGATTTACCTTGTTGAATCTTAACTCCTACTGCCATTAAATAATTAGTCTGGCCCCCTGTTGTCTGAGTGCTCCCCCATAATTTCCTGCAATTGTGAAAAATAAAAAATAGAAAAATAGAAAAAATGCTTACAAATGAAATCAATATTTTCTGTCAAAATAATAAAAATAAAAACCAAATTCCACAAAGTCCAACTATACAACAGCTGCATCATTCTCCATACAAGGTGAATGAATAGATAAGAAGTAAACGTCAATCTCCCAAATCCAAAATATATGAATATCTATATTAATTGGAAATTAAAATTGGTCCAAAATTATCCAGTTGTATGAATCCAAAGTTTTAAAATGTTTCGGATGTCCCCTGAGACCACTGGAAAAAAAACCCCACCAGGCTCATCTGAATACTGTGTTTTCTGTAAATCATATTGGGATTCTTTGAAAGAAAAGCTTAATGTAAGGTAAGTGTGTAAGATATTATGGTATGTATATCTCATCGGAAGCAAGCACTCTCCTTCTCAACTACAGAGATTAGAATTCTGGCTTGGCCAACCCATTCACCAAACGAGAAGGAAGATGAAGAAATGCCTCCCTTAAGACTACAAAGCATTTAGGTGACCCAGTCTGATGATTTAGCAAACATCTTGAATGCCAAAAAAGAAAAGTGATATTCCCATAATATATAGTGGATTAACACTCACAGAGGATGTTTTATACAAAGTCATACTAGCTGATTGCCTATGAAGGAAAACATTTTTATATTAATGTCTCGCACGTTTCTGAATAAACGTAATGTTCATACGCTATATCACAGAAGTGGTAACACATTTTTTCCCTTATATTTCACTTCATTGCTTGACTGTAGCTAAGAGAAAGGTGGTTATCTTCCAAGACCTTAACATTGCCTTTCCCAGCACATAATTAAAATACTGGAAAGGCTAAGAATCTCTTGCAGAACTCTCCTATGTCAAGTGTCATTTTTCCAATGCCACTCATGAAAATGAAAATGGAGGATAGTTAAGAGACTGGATATGGCCATGCACCTTGGACTGTGCACTCATTTCTAAGGGGGAAACTGCTTTTTTTTTTTTAATTTGCCACTTTACTCTTTTTTGATTCAGTTGTTTATATCATTTCATTTACTGCTATGGCTTTCCCTTCTATACAATGCCTGTAGGCACTAATTTTATTTAACATACGGTATATTTGACACCCCACTGCGTGTTAATGAGTGGCCAGCTGCCTGTTGTGATATAAGTAACCACAAACCCAATGTCTTCTTTACTTCTTCACTGGTTATAGGTTTTCTATTGTGACACATAAATGTCAACTGGTATGATCAGAAGTAAGCAGTCATGACAGACAGGAATAAAGGAACTGACAGTTGAAGGTTCTGATCTCCATCAGGCCTCCACAATTGCCACTTCCTGGGAAGACTGCTGAAGGCTTTGTGGAGTGCTCCTGACTAACATAGATATTTACCTTTAGAAAACATAGCATACTACCTAACCAGCTGACTTAGTACCATCCAGACAAAAGAACATAAATATAGACAGAAGAAAAAACTATGATGAAGCATCAAATGTGTTTGGAAAGGGAAGAATCCTGAACTAGTCTGCCCTGTGATTCCGCAGGAGTGGTTAAGGGGGATATGTCACTACCTTAAATTAACCATGAACATACAAAGAAAGATCCCATAAAGAGAGAATTTAAGGTTTCCATTGAATTAAGCTTGTTAGTCAAAGGAGAGGTCAGAAGTATTATATTCAAGGCACTTATTAGTCACATGTGGCTTCCTGTGATATTGGATAGAACACATTTCATGGAAGATGTTACTTTCAACTGAAAAAGTAGAAAAAGTAAAACACCTTTTTGTTTACACAATGATCCTGATTCTCTCACCACAACTGACTCATTTGCATTGCACATACATTGCAAAGAAGCCAGAATCTGGCTATAGTTGGCAACCTGAGAATTCACTAGCAGAGGAGAGGGAAGTGTGAGGAAACTAAAGGAGGATGAAAGCTGCCCACTCTCAGCTGGTATAAAGGCAGAATAACCAACTTCTGTTCAGTTTTACCACTTCTTTATTTTGTGTCTGAGGTGGAATGTAATTCTCCAATGGCATATCCAGTGTTGTAACTTATGCCAGAGCTGGTGCAGATGGATCCACAGAATGACAGAGCTGTAACTAGCTCTGATACCCTCTCCCTCCCTGCACCAAGCAGGAGGGAATTTGGCCCAATATTTCCTCTCAATACAATTCTCAGATAATTGACTTTATTATCAGGAACTTTTATTCCTTAGATTTCTGTTCTCAATAAGATATTATAAAATATTTTAGCTGCATTCTTCTGTATCTGTAGCCACCTAAAGAAGAGCTATGTAAACTGAAAAGCTTATCTATCTCACCAACAGAAGCTGATCCAACAAAAGATGATACATCACCCATCTTGTCTCTCTAATATGCTGGAACCAACATGGCTATAACAACACTACAAACAACTCTTCTCTGTTATTTGTCCTCCAACTATTGATATTGTTTTAAAATGTAAACTTTTAGTTTACAATGGCAGTGAAAACACCAGCTGGATACAAAGACCAAGATAGCAACGTTTTGTCTGAGGTTTTCCTAAGTGCAGAAGAAATATTTAAAAATACAAATATGCTGCAATAGTTTGGGGACTACAATTCATATTTGATAAAAAGCATTTTGGTTAAAATGAATTATGAAATGCTAAATTAAATTTGTGACACTACAAGTGAAAAATCATCCCATAGTTAAGTGTTCCAACACATGGTAATAATTGTTTACTACATTCTAGCTCCACACTTCCTACATCAGGAAGATTTGTGTTTATAAACAAACACACACACACACACACAAACTGGCATCAAACAACTAACGTGCTGTCAGTACTAATGACCTTAGGTCAGTGATGATGAAACATTCCCTCCGAAACAATAAATGTTGATAGTTGAGTTTCAGTGTCCATACAGTGTGTCTCCTTTCAGGTACATGTCAATATTTCCTTAACGTCTTCCTTTCCTCCTCTTTTCTGTCTCCCTCAATCTTTGATGAGTTTAGTTGACACTGAATTCTGAAATAAATCTTCAAGTTCCTTTCAGAATTATTCTTCATCTTCTACAGGTTCTGCCTTTCTATTTTTTCTAGTTTCTCTTCTTAAAGCCCAGCTTAGCTGGAAGAGTAAAATTATGACAGGTACTAGAATATACTGGAAATTAAGCTTTATTTTTATCGCTTCCTTTACTTCATTTTTTTGAATTTTACTACATAACCAAAATATGCATTTTTCATAAGTAATGAATAACTAGCGGATATGTCTAGTTTTTAGTCATTTGGTATCATACTTGTGTAGGTGCACACCAGATTCAATAAGCGATGAAGCATTTTAATATAGTTTTGACCTGTGGACCTAGGGAACACCTTTAAAACTACTAGAGTAAAGAGAGCAGTGTAATCATTTTGATCCATATAAATACATTCACACACAAATATAGTTTTCAGAATCTCAGTATTTGCAATTAGAGAGAGGGAGGCTGTATCAGTGAGCATGAAATCTTTTGTAAAAATGAATTAGAGTGATAGGTCAAATTGCAAGTTTTGGTCAATCAGCCCATTTTTAATCTATTGATTTGTACTAGATGATCTGATGCTCTGAGTTGAAACATATATTCAAATGTGATATTGCATTAATTGCAAAATAATTGGATTTTTCCTGCTTTAAAACAAATTTCTTTATATTATCATGGTTTTTAATCTCTGAGTTTTGTAAACATTACAAATCTAAAGTCACTGATTTATATCTTAATTCAGATAGGCCATGTATTTCAAAAGGAAGAATTCCAAAGCAGCATGCAGTACAGACTACAAGTCAGACATAAAACAAAAAAAAAGTAAAAATGGTAGCATTTTTCTTGCATATACCATAGTGTATTAATTGTTGGTTTTGGTAATATAGCTTATTAGTTTTGCATAATTTAAGTTTTAATTCATTGTTTAATTTTTAATTAAGTAGTCTTTTTCAAGATGAGCTTTCTGCTTAGATTTTAGTTAGCCATTAAATATGCTATGTATACAAACACTGTGGCAAGTATATAGTGCTGTTGTCTATATAACTTCTCTATGATCTCAAATATGAAGACAACCGTTTTAGTTTATATGCTGAAAAACGCACAGCAATTGTAATGTGTCATATAAAGTTTAAATAATTAAAGCCCACTGACAATACTTGAAAACCTAAGCGCCCTATTCTTTAATAGAAAACAAGAGCCAACTCCTTTATACAGAATTCTGCTAAGTTTCACTGACAAATTCTGCCATTTTTTCTAGGTCAATTATACATATTTGAGAGTTAACTTTTTTCTGATCTAATTTACCACACCTACTTCAGTTACAAAGTAAACCAAAACATATGCGACTCCAAAAAAATGGGGAGGATGGGGTAGAGGGGAAAAGAGAAGCATCTCCATGTTCAAAAGAATGAGAGCAGATTAGAAACTACTGGTGACCTGCAGAGGGATAAGAATTGGTCTTGAATTTGAACTCCCTCTATGATGTATGCAGGCACCATGAATAAAAAATAAATAAATTCATTTTTGTTGTTTTACTTAGGGCTTGTCAGCACATGAAAATTAATCTGAAGTGAAGTAGGGTATGAAATTAAAGTGGATAACTATTCCCAGTTAACTCCAGTTGTGGATACATTTATTCCAGATTAAGAGTGCCTCAATCCAAATTAGCTCTAGACACCCTAAATTCTGGAATAAGAGAGTGCACACATGGAATTATCAGGAATAAACTCCCCATGTACAGCTCTTAAAATTTAAAATTTAGGTCTTGACTCTACTAGTATGACTCTATGGCTGTCTGAAGAATTAGTAGCATTCTAACATCACAACACCCAATCAATACTGAGATTTCCTACTCAGTTGAGGGTTTTGTTAACCCTTAACTAGGTACAGGAACTCCTCACTTAAAGTCCTTCCAGTTAACATTGTTTCATTGCTGATCAATTACAGAACATGCTCGTTTAAAGTTGTGCAATGCTCCCTTCTAATGTTGTTTGGCAGCCGCTTGCTTTGTCGACTGCTTGCAGGAAAAGCAGCCCATTGCAGCTAGCTGGTGGGGGCTTGGAACCAGGGTGCACCGGCAGCTCCCCTATCTATCAGCTCCCCACTTCCCTAAATTCCCTGTGCAGCAGCTGCACAGCAGGCTATCAATTGCAGGAAGATCAGCTGTCCCTCCCCTCCCCCGCTGCCATGTGCTGCTCCTGCCCTCTGCCTTGGAGCAGCTCCCGGAGACTCCTGCTTGCTGTGCAGGAGGAGGAAGAGCAGGGCTAATGTCAGGGTGTCCCCCTCCCCCCCCTGCTCCTGCACCCCGCTTATCCCATCTTCCATAGAGCTGGGGAGGCACAGGATGGAGGGAGTTCCTTGCTGGCAGCAGCTGGTCTCTGCAAGTTGATCTAATTAACAAGGCAGTGTATTTAAGAGTCATCATACTTAAAGGCGAATATCTCTCTCTCTCTCTCTCTCTCTCTCTCTCTCTCACACACACACACACACACACACACACACACGGTGTGTGTCTCGGTCTGCCCTCCCTCCTTTCCTGCTGCCTTGTAGAGCATGAGAGTTAACCCTTGAGGGCTCAGCCAATTGCTAGCTCATCATTTAGCAGTAAGCCATTCCCTGGGAAATATCTCACCCTCTGACTCCTTCACCTCAACCAAGCTTCACCGTGTACCAGTATTACATTGTTTGTTTAAAACTTATACTGTGTATGGAGAGAGAGAGAGACACACACACACACACACACACACACACAGACTTTTGTCTGGTAAAAGAAAATTCCCTGGAACCTAACCCCGTCAGTTACATTAATTCTTATGGGGAAATTGGATTTGCTTAACACTGTTTCACTACTTTTTCAGGAACATAACTACAATGTTAAGTGAGGAGTTCCTGTAAGAAAATTGTTGTGTTAACAACACTTCCACCTATTAAATTTAAGTATTGTGAAAGCTCCCAAATTTTCTCAGTCTCATCATCAGTCCTCCAGCAACACAAAGGAAGACCAAACTTGCCATTCCTAATATATCTATGAATAAAAAAGAAACAGGAAAGAATCCCATTGACTAAGCCACCGCAAAGAAGCAAATAAAGGTATAAACCCAATCTTAATTTTCTTTGCAAGTAACCTGTTAGGTGCCAAAATTAAGATATTCTCAACAAACTTTAGCTATACATGGTTAAGAACATAAGAACGGCCATACTGGGTCAGACCAAAGGTCCATCTAGCCCAGCATCCTGTCTACCGACAGTGGCCAATGCCAGGTGCCCCGGAGTGAGTGAACCTAACAGGTATGATCGAGCGATCTCTCTCCTGCCATCCATCACCCCCCTCTGACAGACAGAGGCTAGGGACACCATTCATTACCCATCCCGGCTAATAGCCATTTATGGACTTAGCCTCCATGAATTTATCCAGCTCTCTTTTAAACCCTGTTATAGTCCTAGCCTTCACAGCCTCCTCAGGTAAGGAGTTCCACAGGTTGACTGTGCGCTGTGTGAAGAAGAACTTCCTTTTATTTGTTTTAAACCTGCTGCACACCAATTTCATTGAGTGGCCCCTAGTTCTTCTATTTTGGGAACAAGTAAATAATTTTTCCTTATTTACTTCCTCCACACCACTCATAATTTTATATACCTCTATCATATCCCCCCTTAGTCTCCTCTTTTCCAAGCTAAAAAGTCCTAGCCTCTTTAATCTCTCTTCATATGGGACCCGTTCCAAACCCCTAATCATTTTAGTTGCCCTTCTCTGAACCTTTTCTAGTGCCAGTATATCCTTTTTGAGATGAGGAGACCACATTTGTACGCAGTATTCTAGATGTGGGCGCACCATGGATTTGTATAAGGGCAATAAGATATTCTCCGACTTATTCTCTATCCCTTTTTTAATGATTCCTAACATCCTGTTGCTTTTTTGACTGCCGCTGCACACTGCGTGGATGCCTTCAGAGAACTATCCACAATGACTCCCAGGTCTTTTTCCTGATTGGTTGTAGCTAAATTAGCCCCCATCATATTGTATGTATAGTTGGGGTTATTTTTTCCAATGTGCATTACTTTACATTTATCCACATTAAATTTCATTTGCCATTTTGTTGCCCAATCACTTAGTTTAGTGAGATCTTTTTGAAGTTCTTCACAGTCTGCTTTGGTCCTTACTACTTTGAGCAGTTTAGTATCATCTGCAAACTTTGCCACATCACTGTTTACCCCTTCCTCCAAATCATTTATAAATATGTTGAATAGGATCGGTCCCAGGACTGACCCTTGGGGAACACCACTAGTTACCCCTCTCCATTCTGAAAAAGTTCCATTTATTCCTACCCTTTGTTCCCTGTCTTTTAACCAGTTTTCAATCCATGAGAAGATCTTCCCTCTTATCCCGTGGCAGCTTAATTTACGTAAGAGCCTTTGGTGAGGGACCTTGTCAAAGGCTTTCTGGAAATCTAAGTACACTATGTCCACCGGATCCCCCTTGTCCACATGTTTGCTGACCCCTTCAAAGAACTCTAATAGATTAGTAAGACACGATTTCCCTTTGCAGAAACCATGTTGACTTTTGCCCAACAATTTATGCTCTTCTATGTGTCTGACAATTTTATTCTTTACTATTGTTTCAACTAATTTTCCCGGTACGGACGTTAGACTGACTGGTCTGTAATTGCCAGGATCACCTCTAGAGCCCTTTTTAAATATTGGCGTTACATTAGCTATCTTCCAGTCACTGGGCACAGTAGCCGATTTAAAGAATAGGTTACAAACCCTCGTTAATAGTGCCGCAATTTCACATTTGAGTTCTTTCAGAACTCTTGGGTGAATGCCATCTGGTCCCGGTGACTTGTTACAGTTAAGTTTATCAATGAGTTCCAGAACCTCCTCTACTGATACTTCAATTTGTGACAATACCTCAGATTTGTCACCTACAAAAGACAGCTCAGGTTTAGGAATCTCCCTAACGTCCTCAGCCGTGAAGACTGAAGCAAAGAATTCATTTAGTTTCTCTGCAATGACTCTGTCATCTTTAAGTGCTCCTTTTGTATCTCTGTCATCCAGGGGCCCCACTGGTTGTTTAGCAGGCTTCCTGCTTCTGACATATTTAAAAAACATTTTGTTATTACCTTTTGAGTTTTTGGCTAGCTGTTCTTCAAACTCCATTTTGGTTCTTGTACCAATTGAATTATTTTAGTTAGGTGTGTGATCCCGTTAAAAAAAAAAAAAGTAAATATTTAAACTGGTAGAACCCTTACTGTGTATGCAGTTATACAGATATTCCTTATACTATACTATAGCTTATTCCCCTCTCCCATACAGGGATAGCTATACTAATTTGAAGCACCTTTATACCCATATAAACATGTCAATTAGGTGTGTGGTTCCACATTAAGTTTACCAGTACAGAGAAAGTGATACACATTTTATGGATAGATAAGCGCCTACATTAAACTAATTATGACATTTTACTAGGTCTTAAGTATGTCAACACCACAAACACTGCAGGTGTGCCTCTGTATTACTGTTATGTAGACACCTATTACAGCGACGGATGGGATTCTCACATTCCCATGGTAAATCCACCTCTTTGAGAAGCAGTAGTTAAGTCGACAGAAGAATTCCTCCACTGACCTAATGGTGTCTATACAGGGCTACAGCTGGCTTAACTATGTTGCACAAGGCATGAAATTTTTCATAGCACCAAATGAAATGTATACCAGCCTTGGTAATGTTTAGTGTTTATCTGGGCAGATTTGCAAAACCTGCAGGGTTGGGTTTGCAATGGCATTCACAAAGTAGACCCTGTGGTTCATTTCACAGATACAAGTTAACTTGACAGTTCACGCAGGGCAAGCTCCAATCTCATAGAAGAATAGCCTCTCGGTTCCAGAACAGCTCCAGTCCTTCATGAAGAGATCTAAAGTAATAGGAGGGCGTTTTCAGGAAAAACACTGCCTGTTCTGGGAGAGGAAGGATTGTTTGTGCAATACACAAATGTTAAAGTTGTCAGAAAATCCTCCATATTCACAAAACACACAAAACCTCAAGTGCAGACAAAGCTTGAGTTGGTTTGAGGTGTAACAGGAATATTTTGTTCATCCCTACTTATACTATATAATATTTTTCAATTTCAAAGCACTTTATTAACATTAATGAATGTATCCAAAATATCATCCACACTTTGTAACTTTTTCCACTTTTGTAAAAATTATCATAACAACTGCCCCGAACTGTTTCTGAAATATTGTTTCTGGAGTCCTTAAACAATATTTTGCTACAGCACCTTCCATCTGAAGAGTTCAAGAGTTACTTATTGATGTAATCGCTCAGCCAATGCAGTTTCACTGAAGTCAATTACCAGTGCTTACTTTATGCCAGCTAGAGACCCCTATTAATTATATATCTAATGCCATCAGAGGTGCCTTATACACGGGTTAAAACACACACACACACACACACACACACACGGTCCCTCCCCCAATTCTGCAATGGTGATGTCTCCTAAAGGCCAGATCCTGCAGTGACGTATACATGAATAGCTGTACTCACCAGCAGTATTCCCCATTGATTTTAAAATCTCTGGTACCCCCTTCCTCACACTCCACCTTAGATCCTTTGGGGGAAATGGGAGGGAGCCCAGAGGTTGCTTGGAGACCTTATTCTCCTTTGAGGTTGGAGATCATTGCACTTGACCTGTGCAGTAAACCTGTACCTCTGAAAATAACTACAGGGTTCATAAAAGAAGGCACCACTGGCTGCCTTTGAGGTGCAGAATGAAGTCAGGTAAAAGGTCACCATCAGAGACATAAGAGACTTGTCCTATTGGAGGAGAGATCCATAATGACAGGCCATGCATGACCAAAGAGTAGATTGTGCTACAGACCAGCTCACATGGAGTAAAGATAGGCGGGGTGAAGCTCAAGCCTCAGCACTGTCTGAATGAGCTGTACTGTCCCATAAACCTGGGCGGTAGGACGGTAAGCTGCACAGGAGAAAATGGGGTTGAACAAATTGGTCAAACTACATGTATATTACCTCAAACTGTGGAGAGGTCAATTGTTTCTGCTTGGCTAGTTTCCAGTTTAAACTAAGTATTTCAAAGGAATTTTGAGTGGTTAATTTTGCCTTGGAAGCTGTTTGGAGGTAACCCCCCAAGACTATCATTTCAAAGAGGCTTTTGCGTCAGGGTGAAGAGACAGGATGGAGCAATTCTACGGGAAATCTGAAAATCATGTCTCAAAGTGAACAGCCGGAAACAGGCGAAATAGAAGAGAGAAGATGGAGACTTAAGTGACAGAACTTCACTAGTATCTGATTAGATTCTAGATTAATTAAACTTTTTGTCAGACAGATTTAGGGGAATCAACATTAGCTATAGGGAATGATCACTTAGTGAAGGTAATACAAGGGCCTTACAATGGGAATTCTCATTCCAGAGCTGCGCAAACAAGCCAGGTCAGAATTTCACTGGGCTATGAGTTGATGCAACACCTATGGTGAGAATGAAAAGTGCAGTCTGAAAACAGTGAAAGACAAAAAAGGAGAGGACACAAAAAAGATTGTGTAATGAGCAACCCAAACTAAAAGGTTCTCTTCTTTATAAGAACCATAAGACTATACCTACATGCTTTCTGCACTTGTAAAAGCTGACTGATTGGGTCAGTAGGCATATAAGAGTAAAAGACAGCAGCCTCGTTGGCAGCCTTCTTTGCCCAGGTCCCTGTCTAGGACATTTGTAGGGCCACTACTTGGTCTTCAGTTCACACGTTCACTTTTCACTATGCAATTGTCTCCCAAACCAGGGATGACGCTGGGTTTGGTAGGGCGGTCCTCTGTCCCGGGAACTTGTGAACTCCTACCCACTTCCAACAGATATAGCTTGGAATCACCTACTGTGGAATACACATGAGCAATCACTCGAAGAAGAAGTTACCTTTCTTAACTGGTGACAAAGAGTCCTTTGGCACCTTAAAGACTAACTAAATATTGAAGCATAAGCTTTCGTGGGCTAATACCCACTTTGTCGGATGCAAGCAGTGGAAGTAACTGGTGTTCTTCGAGAAGTTGCTCATGTCTATTCCACATCCTGCCCTCCTTCCCCTCTGTCAGAGTGGTCCGACAGGAAGGAACTAAGGGTAGGAGAGTGCGTAGGAGATGAAAGAGAAAGAAGTTTCAGAAGTCACATACACTTTGCTGCTGCACAGACAGGCAGTCTGAAGGCTGGGTAGAAGAGGGATAAAATGATTCCTGATTTTTTCCTTCCTCTACTGGTGCTGATATTAATTTGCTATTTAGAGGATGCAACCACAGAATACAAAAGCATTGTTCTAGACCAGTAATCTGGCAGTGGTGCAAGTGATTAATAAGCAGTTGGTAAGTTGAAAAAGGTGATACGTGTATAGTACAAGCTGTTGTAATCCATTACTCAATATTGAATAGTTATATTTCAGCCAAATTTGTTGTAAGTTTTAACAACAATTCAGAAGAACACGTTTAGGACACTTGCACTAGAGGTATATGAAGAGCATAAATATCAGACTGAAAACTTACACTTTAAATGTTTGGCTGCCCCAGAAGCATGGCAGGCACATGGCTCTGGCTTTGCAATTTTTAAGACAAAAAATGATGCTTTTCTGAGTGAAGGATTCATTAGGAAATGTGAAGCTGTCCTGGTGGCTTTGGCAAGCCAAGGCTTGTCCAGCTCTTCAATTTCAAATTGCTCTAGAAGATTTTACTGTTCCTCACAATCATCAGGTAAGAAAATTCCAGTGCAAAAGTTTTATAATTGCCAGAATGCTAGAGGAACTGACCTCACTGTACATTGGTTATTATTCTATGTGACCTTTAGTTACTTTTAAGGAGGCATTAAAAATGGATCAGAGCATGGCAGGATCAATGGCTGAACTAACTGGGAAACGGGATAGAAACCTGTTTGTTTGGAATTTAACAAACTATTTTTAAAATGAAAAATTGCATATTTTTATTTTTCTCCTCAGGTTTTAGGGAATACTGTGAATTTTCAGGTGACCATATCTATTTATATATGGTAAAACTGGCAAGCTTTTAAGGGTACCACTACACTTCATGATCAGGGTTGGCCTTCTGCTGTAGTTTTGGATCCAGGGAGATTCAGGAAGAACAAAAGGACAGTGAAAATACTCTACATTTTGTGGCTCAACCCAATAAACTTTGTGATCTGATTGATTTATTCACAGTCAAAGAAACAAATAAGAGCATTATGCTTTGGCCCAGGTTAGGTTTTCCTTACTTATCTGTATGACTTCTGAAGCTCAGTCCATATGACAGCATATATACTGCTACATAAGAATCACACTTAAATTATTAGCCTCTCTCTCACTAACAATCTCAAATTGCGCAACAGCAAATATACAGAAACTCTTTCATAAAAAAATCCGGATTTACAGTCTTGCACTTGCTGACAATGTTCAAAAAGTTTTACACCTACAATATTTTTATTGCATTAGCAGATTTGACAAGTCTTTGTAACACAAGAAACTGATCAGAAATAAATGATTCAAAAATTAGACTATGTAAAATAAAAAGCTTTAAATAAATCCATGGTATAAAACCCTTGTGAAATAAAATTATTTTATTTATGTATATACACAATATTACATGGGTCTAGCATTAAGTCAAAACAGTTTTCTAGATGAAGATCCTAGGCTGAAATCCTTTTTTCTAACTAGTCAGTTCAGTCTAACATGTGCTGTGTGTGCAGTTGGCCCAGTATACAGAGGTGCAAAAATGTACCAGGATGTGGGTTTAGAGAACCTTTCACTTCAGAATGTGGGGAAATATCTTCTGTTAAATCCCCTGTACTTCAAAATGAAAATTTACATCACCCCCCCCCACACACACACACACACACACTAAGCAGGATTGAGTATTTACAATGTTGTTTCTCTCCATATATTAGTTTTTCCACCTAAATATTGTTGAGTATGATCAACAATGATGCTATAAAATAATCGCTCTGCTAAACCTAGATGCTTGTGAATGTACCTAGTGCATGAAAAAATAATCTCGTAAAACTTTCTCAACAAAAAGGACAATGTTTTATTGCTGCATACCTCTTTCCAAGGGAATCAAAGTAACTCAGAGGCAACTTAACCTTCTGACTACAACTAGCAAATACTGCAAAGAACCATTCAACAGTAAAAACAGCCAGTGCGATTGCTGATAACCATATCCTTCCTTACAGAAAAAATGTGGAAATGATTCAGAACCATCAAATCATACACTACCCAGCCGGAGTAACTGTGTGCATCACATTTGGCTTGCCCTTCTTTCTACTCCCTGCTGAATGTTTGTTACCCTCATTTTGTTTCACATTAGATTACAAAGTAAGGCCCTCTGGGCAGAGACCACATTTCACACAGTACTTTTTCCAGTGCCTAGGACAATGAGGCCTTGATCCTAACTGGGGCCTTTTGGCTCTACCACTATTAACATAAATAATTATGCATTCAAATAAAACCTGAAATTCACTTTGACCACATTCACAATTCCTTTCACTGGTTCTATGCAAACATTCATATAAGCAAATCTTTATTCTCAATAATGGGTTTGGGAAAAGTGACAAATATTTATATAACTATGTATAACTGGCTCACTGGACTCTTTACTTGCAGTAAACAACTTATTCAACAAATCAGTCACTTTTCCAGTTGTGAATTATTCACAAACAGACTCAAATGACTATGAATTTATTTGGTATTCTACATTTTTGATGAATGGATTATGTGACCAGATTTCAGCCTATGGAGGGCTCATGAATCATTTGCCACTACTATGGCTTTGAATACCGTATTTTAAAAAGTATCTATGACAAGGATTTTGGGCCACTCTGGAAGTTCGTTTGGATTTGGACGTGATCAATGCAGAGAATAGAAACAATATTATATGGTCATATTGGCTAGAAATGCAGCATGAACAATAAATGGCAAAGGGTCCAATTTCATAATGCACTGCTCACTGCTAGCTCCTACTGCGGTTAATGACAGCTGAGTACTAAGCAACTCCCAGTACTGGGCTCAAAGAACAATTTAAGTTAACAGTTGTGGCAAATGGGACCAAATTTAGGAAGGTACTTAGGCATGTGTCCAACTTCAAACACGTGCACAGTGCCACTGAAGTCAATTGGGTTACTCGTGCTCTTAAAATCAGGCACATGTATGTGAACCTCGCCGAACTGGGGCCATAGTTTGTAAACAACCAGTAGAAACATTTGCATAAATCATTCAAATCAAACTTGTAAACATTGGAGTCTCTTAGTGTATAACTCACAAACAGAAAAAGAGGCTAAATCTTGTCAATTACATTGCTGACTGGAAATTGTTCACCCATCTCTAAAGCAAGGTGTACACTGGCAAGTTTCTGCATAGTAAAGCAGCTCTCTGCACTGTAATTCCTGTGACGTACACACTGCCAAGCCACCTAGTGAGCAGAAACTGTGCAGCTGTAGTGCTTTAAAAAAAAACACCCCAATGAGAGAAGTAGAGTTTTCTGCGCCAGGGCTACAGCGCTGCAATGCCAACACAGACACTGTGGCAATTACAGCGCGGTGATTGGCCTCCGGGAGATGTCCCACAATGCCTGCTCTCACCTCTCTGATAATCAGTTTAAACTCTAATGTCCTGCCCTCAGGTGACCAACCGTTATCCCCACCCCATACATTCCTTTCCAAATTTGAAAGTCTCCTTCCTGTTTGCTCAGTGATGCATGCAGTGGTCTCAACGCATCTTTCCAGGTGGCCATGCCTGCTCCACATACCAGGCGATTCCCTGCTTGGAGCAATACCGAACTGCTAGACTTCATTCGCATTTGGATATGCAGTCCCAGCTGCACTACAGCCATAGGACTTATGATACCTATAGATAAGATTTCACGATGCACGATAGAAAAGGGACATATTGCAGAGAAGGGTAAATTGAAGGAGCTATGGAACACCTATCACAAGGAGCGGGAAGCTAACGCCCATCCTGTGCTATGCTCACAGGCTGCCGGTTCTACAAAGAACTGGATGTGATACTTGGTGGCGACCTCACTCCACTTCGAAGGTCCCTGTGGATACTTCGTTGGCTCACATGCCAGTCGAGAGTGGAGCAAGCCAGGAGGAGGAAATCTTGAGCGAAGAGAGGGAGGGGGACCCAGAGGCAGAGGATGGCTCGAAGGCCAGAGATGCATGCATCCAGGAGCTCTTCTCTATGCTGGAGGAGTCTAGCCAGTCACAGCTGTCAGACCTTGGCAAAGCACAAACAGGAGAGGAGGCCCCCGGTAAGCGAATCTGATTTTGAGAGCTGAAGCGATTTGCTGAGGGCAGGAGGGTTGCAGAAAGCAAGCTTGTCTCCCACTGCATGCCTAGCCCGAGCAGCAGAATAGACTATTGTTAGACTCCCTCACTTCATGGGAATATCCCTCAGAGGTCTGCAGGAAACTCTTGTGGAGATACTGGTCAATCTGCTGCCCCAGGTTCCTCGGAGAGATGCTTTGTTTCTTGCCCCATTAATGGTAACTTTCCTGCACCACTGTGCCATCACAGGAGTGTGGGGAAGCATTGCTGCATACAAGTGAGCTGCATAGGGGCTAGGGAAGAAGCCAGAGGCTTGGAGAAGACCCTCCCTTGATTCCCTGCTCACCCTCAGCAGCAAGCACATCCTGTGGAAAGTATGGGGACAGGAATGATTATCAACCCCCCGCTAAAGTGCTGGCTGTCCCCAAGAGCCACATGCCTAATGTTACTGTAGGGTCCAGGGAAAGTGATTCACCTTGCCCAGTGGCTACTCATCATTTTGGGGGTCTTGTGGCTCATGTGTGCTTGCCTGGGATCAGCCAGGCAGTGACAGGTGTGTGAGTACCGGTTGTGTTTTAAAGCACTGATAAGTATTGTCTGTGTTGCAAACAATACTGCTTCTGTAAAATGTTGCATTTAAACTTCACAGAGATGACGTTGGGAGGCCAGTCTCCCTTACTGGCAGCAGACTGGCTGTGCAGAATAAAAAGCGGCCACAAAGAACTAAGGAGGACCGCTGAGAAACAGGAATTGAAGAAGTGGGGGGATGGCGAAAAAAAGGGACCGAAAGGAGAACGTGGCACATCAGAGAAAAGCCACGGAGCAGCTCTGAAAAATGATGGTGTGCCAAGTGGAACGCTCCAGGGGATTCTAGTTCTTCAAGCAGAGCAGCTCCATGCTGGCCCTCCCTTGCAGAAGCTGTCACAAAACTCTTTCCCACATGCCCCCCTCACATCGCCAACACACTCTTCTCAACTTCCTGGCTCCACTCTCTACCTGCTGCATTCCACTCCTCCCTCCTCACAGTCCAGCAGTGTGGACTCCCAATACCCACTGCACTCAACACCCATCTCTCTGCCCTGCATTGTACCCCCAAAAGAGAAGGTTAGGAATGATCCCTGGACATACATGAATCTGTAGCCATCCTGGGATCCCACCTCCTCTGGAGACCTTCCCTTCCCCCATCTTCCTCCCTGCTGATATATTTTTGTCATTTGACTCTCTCCTCCAGTTGTTGTCTTTTAATAAAATATTTGTGATGGTTTGAAAGCAATCTTTATTCTATTAAGTGAAAGCAAAAAGACCACTGCAAAGAAACATACAATTATGTGAAGGCACCTTCTTGCATTGTGTGCACCAATCACTTCCTAGCATTACAAGCACTGCAATCTGAGCATAACAAAAAATATTAGTGGCTTTCAGACTCAAATTGCTGCCACAAGGTATTCCTGATCCTTATGACCCCGCACTGTGCCCCTCTAATGACCCTAGTCTCCGGCTGTCCAAACTCAGCCTCCAGGTGTTGCGCCTCTGCAGTCCAGCCCTGAGTGAAGCTTTCACCCTTCCCTTCACAAATATTATGCCACGTACAGCACATGGCTATAAGCATAGGAATATTATCATTGGCCATGTCCCATACAGGCATTGCCAGCAGGCTTTTAAATGGCCAAAGGCACACTCAACAGTCATTCTGCAATTGCTCAGCCTATTGTTGAAAAACTCCTTGCTGCTGTCAAGTTGCCCTGTGTACGGCTTCATAAGCCTCGGCATTAAGGGATAGGCGGGGTCTCCACGGATCACAATGGCCGTTTCGACTTCCCCTATGGTGATCTTCTGGTCCGGGAAGAAAGTCCCGGCTTGCAACTTCTTGAACAGGCCAGTGTTCTGAAAGACGCGTGCATCATGCACCTTTCGGGACCAGTCTGCGTTAACATCCATGAAACGTCCACAGTCCAAGCGCCTGGAGAACCATTGAGAAATACCCCTTGTGATTAATGTAACTTGTGGATAGGTGGTCTGGTGCCAGAATTGGGATGTGCGTGCCATCTATCACCCCTTTGCAGGTAGGGAAGCCCATTTATGCAAAGCCATCCACAATGTCACACACATCGCCTAGAATCGCGGTCCTTCATAACAGGATGCAATTAATGACCCTGCACACTTCCATCAACATGAGTCCAGTGGTCAACTTTCCCACTCCAAACTGGTTAGCAAGCGATCGGTAGCAGTCTGGAGTAACCAGTGTCCACAGTGCAATTGCCATGTGCTTCTTCAAGGACAGGGCAGCTCTCATTGTCATGTCCTTGCGATGTAGGGCTGGGACATGCTCATCACACAGTCCCAGGAATGTGGTTTTCCTCATGCAAAAGTTCTACAGCCACAGCTCATCATCCAAGACATGCATCACAATGTGATCCCACTACTCGGTGCTTGTTTCCCGAGCCCAAAAGCGGCATTCCACTCTGGTCAGCACCTCTGTGAAAGCCACAAGCAATCTTGTGTTGTAGCTCCTCTTAACTTTGTAGTATAAGGAATAACTCCACTGCCACTTGTGACCTATTGGTCAGAGCAAGCAGCATACTGGTCAGCAGTTCAGGATCCATTCCTGCAGCCTGAAAGATGCAGGGTGCGCAGTAAACAAACCGCTGAAAGATTGCGCCAAATGTAGATGGAAGCACAGGGATTGCTAGGGTGCAAAGCAATGCATCACAGGGCATTGGACTGGACCCAGAATGTCCCACAACCCCCTCCACCATCCAAAAATTCTTAGTGGCAAAAGTGGTGCACTCTGTGGGATAGCTGCCCAAAGTGCACCACTCCAAGTAGCACTGCAAGTGCAACAAGTGTGAACATGCAATTGCACAGGCAGCTGTCAGTGAAAACACACAACAGCGGTTTTCCTTCTCCGTTCTCTGAGCGGCTTTGTAACTGCTGGCGTTGTAACTTTGCCAGTGTAGACATGCCCTAAGTGAGATGAATCTTAAAATGGTAAGAGATCAGTGGGTCTCTTTCTAGACACTTCCAATGCCTGTGCTATTTCTGGGTGATGTGCATAGGAGGGAAAAGTCAATTCATTCTGTAGCATACAAAATTAGAAGTGACTCCATCAAATAACAACGTGAAAATAAACCACATATACCTGGAGACAGAATTACATTAATGTGAACTAGGAACCCTTTACATATGCACCCACAGCATCCTCATGGGAGAGATAAAGTTGTATGCACACTGCTATTTGATGCACCCCATGGTGCAAACTGAGGGGCAGTGCAGACATGCCCTATGAAGAATGCTGTACTCCTCCCTTGCTCTGTAAGTACAAGAGACCAAGGAGAGCTCAGGAGAAGGGGTACAGTGAAGGGTAATTAATGATTTGATTACATATCAATAAATATGTGGAAATGTTGCAGAGAAGAAAAAAAGAAGCAAATGGAATGAAGACATGTGTATAGCAAAGCTTAGTCCTCAGTAAGAAGAAAATACAGTGCCAAGTGTCAAGACAGTTAGAATGTACGCTCCTGTTGTATCAGTTCCCAAGGGCAATCATTCACCTCTTTATGGAGAACAATGACCCCGTTTGGTATAACTGTGACCCAGCTTAAAAGGGTAAATGGAAAAAGCACAAAAAAGCCATAAGATTTTTTTTTACTCCATGCAATCAAAATGGAAAAATTTTAAATTATCTAAAAATACACCTCTTTATTAAAGAATTGATGAAAGTGCAGGTCAGTTCTATTATCCTTTTAAATTAATAAAAAAAATCCTGATCTTTTAAAATTCAGAAGAATAATGTATATTTAAAGTATTCTATAATTACTGCAAAAGTATTAATTAACAGTTCATGGAAGCATAAGTAGTGAGATGAGGGAATAAGCCATCTACTGACTATAAAAATAAGTTTAAAAAAATCATTTTATGGCATTTTTGTAACCATATGATGTGAGGCAGGTCACAACATTAGTACTTTCCTCTGAAAACCTAATAATTACTAACCTTTTTAATTTTTAAGCTGAATATTGACTTTGTAATAAATTGTTGTAAGTTCAATCGTATAGTCAATTCTAAGTATGAAGAGTTTCTCTTTCAGCCATGCTGACCACTAGCACTAATTTACAGACATTTTCTTAGACTTGACTTTAAGAGGTGTCTGAATTACCTTACTGTAAAAGATCTTAGGTAACAGCACAATATTTTATATGTTGAAGAGGAGGGTTGTATACACATCTAAAGTGATTGAGCCAGCAAAATATTATAGGATGTTAAAATAAATTGCATGAAAAAATGTACAGCATGATCTTTCTTCCATAGCACGACATGCATACAGAAAAAGTAAAATATGGCATGCAGTTATACCAAATACAATCAGCCAGAAAATGTGTTAAGTTTTTTCTGTATTGTGATATTGCATGTAGAGAATACTTTTGTTACATTTTAAAAAACAATGTTTTTAGTGAGATTCAACTATTGCTGATTTGGCCTATCCAATCAGAGCCTTCATCACCCACATAGAGTATTTCTTTGATTATACTATGTTGAATGATATACTGTCCTATTTACCATAAAAAGAGCCAACTTTGTTTTTTAGAAAATCATGCAAAATATAAAGATACAACGAAGCTCTTAAAGAAAGAAACATAGCAGAGCAAAAGTTAAAAATAGTTGATTTTTAGTAAAACATTTATATGAGAATACTAAGGACTCAGTGCCAGGTCCTGGGCTCTACTAAGGTGCACAGCTCAGCATAGCAGAGGAAGAATGGTTATTTGCTTTAGCCACTTGGTACCTGTGGGGGTCTCTGAGCTTTTCTATTTTATACTGGCCCTGGGGTACAGAGATGCCCTGCTATACCCACTTTCCTCAATCACTTCTCCTGTGCCAGGAAATAGTAGGCATTGAAGCTATCTATAACAGCCCTACATCACTGGAAGATTTTCTCCTACATAAGGGAAATCCTCTATTGGCTGGAGACTTGCAGCCTCTTCTTTCCAGGGTACTTAAGTAAAGCAGCCACAATGTGGGCTACAGAGTCAAGTCCTACCCCCATATTGTATAATTTTTACTGGTCCCTTGGAAACTCAAAAGTACGGCTTCAGGCTCCTGTAGCCCACAAGATTAGGGATAAAGGATATTTAAAAAAACAAAATATGACATATTATATGTTAAATTCCAGTGCCAAAGAGCAGATTAGGTTATTACCTATATATCTGACATATGTTTGTAAAGCCATATATAGTGATATAAACATATTATGCTTGTTCACCACCAGCATAAAAATATACCATCAGCTAACTTGGGGAACAACTAAATAGCTTTGTCTGTTTCTTCTTTAGTAAATTGTCAGGAAGCATTTAGCTGACTGTCTTCATCAGAACGCAGCACAAGACACGAGGTAGCATATTCATGTAAGTGAAGGAGCTAACGGAGGCACTGCTGCATGTGTGCGTAGAGACACTTTGCTTTCTGTATCCCAGAAGATGAAAGTATTGTCTTAGCCATCTTTGGTATATATTAAGTGTTACTGGGGATACTCCACATATCTGAAGAGAGGATATGCTTTGGTCAAATGGAAAAATGTAAGTTAATTTAAAAAAACACAGGAGAAAAGGAAGATACCTATTAAAAAAATAATAAAGGGTAATTTGCTCATTAGGATATATAGTTTGTATCTCCACATGTGCCCAGTAGGTGAGGAGCTCTATTTGCACAACACTGTGGACTGGGTTAAATTCAGAGGGCATCGCGCCTCTTCCTGGATTTAATGAGAATTTCCTCCCTATAGCAACCTTTCTTCATTGGCTAGTAGACTGAGAGCAACCGCTTCTGTTTCAACCTACTTCAATTACCGTGTTTCCCCGAAAATAAGACAGTGTCTTATATTAATTTTTGCTCCCAAAATTACATTACATTATATTACAGCAAGAGGCAAAACTGGAAGTATGTCTTATTTCCGGGGGATGTCTTACTTTCGGGGAAACAGGGTACTGACTGTGGTGGACTCCTAGCCTACATGGTTGTTTATGGGAGTGATGATGAAACTTTGAATGACTATATTTCAAATGCATTCGAAATGGAGGCAGTGGCATCACGATGAAATGCATACGCAAAAGGCCTGGGAAATGGAAACCCCACCACACAGCATGTCAAAATTAGAAGAGAAGTAAGAGATGAGCAAACCCACTGATTTAGATGGAACGATAATTATGCCACTTTTTATGTAATCACTGGTCTTCATGTACCTAAATCAATCTCTGAGCTATGGCTTTGATATTTTAAGTTTTCTATCAAACTCAAAAACAGGAAAGAAAAAAAGCTCCTGCTGTCTCTAAAACTATATTATTCCTGTCTTTTATTCTGCCTCTTTTCTACTTGACCGAACCCCTGGGATCCCATTCCCTAAAGATGGACGGAGATGGATACTAGGAACACTCCTGAATGGAACCTACATAGGATTAATCAAATCCTACCTGCATGCAAGTGCCATGGAATTAGTATCCTTCCACCACACAGGGGAGAAGTTGCTGAGGCTGATGGATTCTAGCCTCTGCCAATGTAGAGACAGTCTGGAGAGCAATACGAAGGCAGGTTGGGAAAGGGTGGCAGATCTGTATTAGGGGACACAGCGGATGCAGTGGCTGCTCCAGCCCTGAGTGGATCTGAAACAATTAGTGGAATTCCTTCCCTTCAGACTGTCTCAGCTCATAGCCCAAATACTGGGGTTGTATTCTAAGGGTCTTATTTGGCCTTCAGAAAGCACTAGCACTCACTTCTTTACATGGAAATCTGTTTTCCAAAACTGATTTTGGCAGCAAGCCAGATAGCAAAAAGCTAGAGAAAAATCTTATGGCTATGGCAACTCCTAAGTTATTTAAAAGTAGATAATGTAAGGCTGCAGAAGGAATGGCCTATTTTCCTCAAAAAAAGGATTCAAGCTTCATAGATCAGGTGTTTTTTGCAATCTTACAAGAAATGGAATCCTTCATGCCAATGTTAGATGCAAGTCTTGGTTGGAGTGCCTAGTTTAAAAAAAGAATCAACACATGAATTTGTTCAGTATTTGATTTTTAAACCTGATGAATTCTACCAAACTCAGGGTAAGACTTCTTGGAAGCACAAGGAAAAGAATTCTACAGAACCACAAAAACTGGCAATGAACTCAAAGTAGATAACACAATGTGTAATTCCCAATTTATCAGCATTCCTTTGTAATATCAATTTCCACCATGCCTCACCCGTATGTACTGCAGAATGCATGCCATATCTTTTTAAACGGGACTGTTATGACATACAAATTTCTGACATTACATTTAGCAATGTTTTTAACATATTGGAATTAATCCTGCACAGCCAGCAGATTCAGAACTTCCATGGATTTCAATGAAAATGATGTTCACAGAAGCCTTATAAGATTAGTCCCATTAATTCTAGTGTCACCATTTTAAAATCACACTTGTGAAATTAAAGCAATATTGCTGGAAGTCAAAAAATGTGAGAATCCAATTTGGTCACAACCAGGTTTAAACTGTGTTTACCTATTACTGCTAGGTAAACAGGATCTAAAATGAGGACTACTATTAGTTATTCGTCTATGACACAGGAATATTGTAATGTGCACTAGAGCTGCAACGTGCTTCATAAGGGCCGATTCGGCAGAGAGGGCCGATTCGGCACATGCTTAAGTTTATCTATGACTGATCATGATGACTCCAATGGAAGTACTCACAGACAATAAAGCAAATGCACATGCGGACGTGTGCATAAGAAAGGGTTAAATGCTAAATATTATAACTAACCCCAGCGCAGGGTGTTGCTGTGTTAAGTGTTATGGCACACCAGTCCCTGCTACATATATGGTGCATTCATGGTATGCCACAAGCTCAGAGACAAATCTTGGAAGTGTTCCAGTCTCTAGGCACTATAGAGGGTTCTCGTAAACACTCACACGTTCTGAGTAACAGAAATTCTTTACTAAGATCGCCAGAAACTAAAAGGTGTAAATACCCTAGGCATAATGACTTTAATGATTCCAAGAAAAGATTAACTCACTAGTCCAGTGCAGGTAGACTCATTAAGAGAAATGTGGGCTCTAGGACATCATGTTCACTGGGGCCCCATCCTCTCCCATTTATTTATTTATTTACACGGCTGCTACAGATATTTGATGGGGGAACCCTGAGCTCAGGGCCCCAGTGCAACTGGCCTCCCCGCATTAGCCCTGAGTACAAGGGTACAAAGAAAAAATTCACACTGGGGGTCCCTGCCAAACTATCCTCCTGCTGCACCCATGCAATTCTCCTTTCACCTTCTACTTGCATGCCCTGCCCTATAACCTCCTTCTGCAGCTACGGCTCTCTCCTACAAGCAACAGACTGCCTCTTTGCCCAACACTAGCTTGTTACCTGCCCTTCCTTCTGCAGACAGCTCCAAAATTGCTGTCTGGGGCCTGCTGCTCCTACTCATATGCAGCTTCTCGTTCTCTCTGTAGCACATGATGCCCTCTGATTGAGGATATGTCTTCACTACCCGCTGGATCGGTGGGTAGTGATCGATCTATTGGCGATCGATTTATCGTGTCTTGTCAAGACGCAATAAATCGATCCCCAGAGGCACTCCCATCGACTACGGAACTCCAGCTCACCAAAAGGCGCAAGGCGGAGTCAACGGGGGAGCCCGCTGCTGCCGTGAGGACGGCAGGTAAGTCGGCCTAAGATACACCAACTTCACGTAGCTGAAGTTGTGTATCTTGGGTCGACACCCCCCACCCCTCCCAGTGTAGACCAAGCCTGAGGATGTTATTCTCTTCGCCTGTGCACTAGATAATATGAAGCCTTCTGGTGGCTAGATGTTGACCTGGGTAATACAATGCCTTCTACTGACTAGAGATCTTCTCCTCCCTCTCAACTGGATTTTAAGTTGGGATTTTTTGTTAGTTTGTTTTTAGATCTCCCTTTAGAAAAGTGTTTCTGATGACAAACAACTAACAAGGACTGAGGCATATATCAGTTTTTTGCTGTTTCCGTTTACATTTAAGAGAAATACAATACAGAATAGGTTTGGACTATTAGTTAATACAGTACAGAGTACATAAAAATACTAGGAAAACAAAAGAACAATATTATAACAATTTAGGTTTGAGATAAATAAACAAAAATGCTTCAAAATAATTTAATGAGTTTCTTTAAAATAAAGATTCTGTTTAGGCTTAAAAATACAATAAAGTTGTGAACCAAACAGTGTATAAGATCACGGAAAACATTATTGCATTAATCACCACAGTTCAGTGATTTCCCAGACCAAAATATCAAAGCAAAATAGCTGTCAAAAAGCGTAAATTAAATCAATTTCAAATTGAACAGAAAATTATTTCCGATTTCCAAAGGCACTGATTTGGAGTGGTCTTAAACCGCTGGAAAAGAATTCCCCAATTTTCAAAAATTCTGAAGCCTAATTACAAGTAATTATAGCTTTTCATTTTCAACATGATGAAATAATTTGATTCTTTTTACAAGAGGTCTGGTTTAGCTCAAAATAGACAAGTGCTTCTGCAATGAGTTAGTACACAAAGACAATAAAGATCATTCTCAAAAGAAAATCAGGAATACATGTTGGCCATAAATCATAAATGCAGCATTCAGGCAAAAATAGTTTGTGTGTTCTATAAATGCCATTCATTTCCACAGCACATGAGTGAGATAAAGTAAACAGACCACTGACAGTCTTGGCTTTCAAATAAAAACTGTGTAAGATTAAAAGAAGAAAAAAGAAAATGCGCCACATAATCATTGCAGTAACATTTGGTTTTAAAATTTGCTTTGGAGAGAAATAGAGCAGGTGGAATACAAACTTTTCTTGTAGAGTACTTTGATTATAGAAGGAAACCAAAGAACCATCCATCATTAAATTAGAACTAAACATTATTTGAAGGGTCTTGTTCCTATATTTTGTTGCTGTTTTTTTCCAGAATGGTTATATTCTCTTATTCTATAAGAAAATAAACTATATTCACTAAATTATGCTTTATGCGCAAATCTTTCATGACAAAATGTGAAGCTCAGCAAACTCAAAGATGATCCAACTCGGCCCAGTTCCTCATCAAACAGCTCAATACAAACCTTTTTGGTGAACAACAGTTGCTTCATGCAAAAATGGACTTAAATGTATTGTTCAGTTTCAGTTGAACCATGTCCAGATTAGCTTGAATCTGGAACCAAATTAGGGTTACAACGAGGACCACTTGGTAAATAACAAATTAGGTAATCTACTTAATTTTTTGCTATCTTCTATGGATTGCATGTTTGCCTGCAATCTCTTCTCTTATGTTTTTGAAGGGCTGGCCTTTTGGATCCATATCTTCAGATCAGGAGAAACAACAGACCTTCTCCATCAATAAACTACAGAAATGATCTACATAGGATTGGAGAGCCTGCTTGGCTGTTCAGATCTAGCAAGAACAGGACTCAGATTTGCAGCCAGTTTTTCTATGTCTGCCTTAAAATGCTCCTTATCATAATCTGAAACTGATATGCCCCAGAATTCACAGCAGAGCAAGAAAATCCCCATTCTCTCAAGTGGGATCAAGCAAGTGAAAAGCAGGCTTAAATCTGCCTGATATTGTGCTCCAAAACCAGATTTGGGCCAACAAGCTGCTCCCAAAGATCTTGAAGTGAGACCAGTTAGCTGCCCCCAAAAACAATGGAGGGGAAGAAGTTTAGCTGCATGTTCAATGTCACATTGTCACAATGTCACATTGGACTTTCAATGTTGCCTTTCCCCTCCACTTTATCTGTACATTGTCTGGCTAGATCGTAAGACCTTCAGGACAGATAACTTTCACATAACCTTGAAAAGCACCTAGCACACTGTTGGTAGCATACAAATATAACAGTAGTAGTAATAAAAAACTTGTAATACTTTTGTGATATTAAAATTATCAATATTATATAGGTTTCACTCTCTTCCTTTGCAAAGTATATTTCTCTGTTGACTCTCATTGTCATGTATTTTTGACAATGTGATTTTTATTATAACAAATATGAATCAAACTATTTTGCAGTGATTTGAAGCACCTGTTTATTATTATATCTCATAAAGCACATTCATAGTTTAAGCAATGATATAGTCAACTGTCAAACTAGGATTCAGAAACACACCCAGGTTCCACTGGTACCTTCCTGGAACTGAATGAATCATACAGATGTTCAAAGACTTGTCTCTCACTCAATTCCACAAAAAGGAAAAAGTGTCAACTGTAGGAAAAGTGATTGCTTAATCATTAGCAATGAAGCAGAAAATGACAATTTGTATAGGACAGTCAAAATAATGGGTTTAGTTTGATCAAATGGAAACAATCGAGATTTTAAGTGTTATTCCAGTGTTTGGAAAAAGAGACTAACATGGCAAACTGCATAGATATCATATTCAGGATGTACATTGATAATAATTTACTAATGAATAATAGTAAGGTACATTTTTATAGTTTCTTTCATCCCAAAAGATCCCAAACTACAAGCCAAATTCTGCATTTGGAGAACCAAGCTACAGGGAATTATGCATGTGTATCAGAGGACAGAATTGGCTGACTGGGTTGGAGAGTAATAACAGCAGGAATACATTTGCCTGAGGGTTAAAATAGTTCTGAGATTGTACTAGTGAATACTGCCTGCAGCCTGTGGCTTTGGGCAATGCTGAACAATTATAAAGAAGTATCTTAACCCAAAGGCAATTTTGCTAGCATTTCCTTTAAATTACCAGTCAGTAATTGTTTTATTAACGTTTTGATTTTTCAATAGCAGTTGATGTTGATGCTAAGCAGATCTTCAACCATATACCATCTTCTCCAGCATCTCATAATCCAAAACTATCATGTTTAAATGACTGGGGTTGTGGGTACTAGCATTTCACGGGGGGCACTCAGATTTACGTTTTTTTTAAATATTCGTGATTTTGGGTACCCAAATTGGTTAAAGGAACCTGATTTTTCAAAAGTGCTAAGTACCCCCCACAATCAAGACCTACTAAGATGTCACAGGCTGGACACCCCAAGTGAACTAACTGTTGAAAATAGAAGCCTCAGTACTTTGCAGGGTCAGGCTCTTGGGAGTGGGAAAAACAATGACCCTTTTGCAGTCCAGAAAATTGGATGCTCTAGCCCTGTGGTTCTCAATAACATCTCCTAGTGACAAAAGGCCACCCGTTGAATATCCCTTAGGCCCAAAGCTCATCTGATACAACAGACAGTCAGATGAAGACTTAATCTTCCCAATTGTCTTATTTAACTACATCACTTCAGAAAATACCTAAAATACAAAAAATAAAATTAAAAAGGCAATAATACCGTAAGTACCTGCATAACAGTTAAATATAGGACAGGTTAGGTGATAATTCTGCGGTAGTCTTATTTATTCATCTTGAGCAAAACTAAGAAATGTTTCATAGTAAACACTCCATGAATATATGGCTTTAGTTTTAGAGTATAATTTTACTCACTACTGAAATGCAGCCATCCCTGGGATGGATCATATCATGGTTGTTTAAGAGCTCACCACACCATTACACAAAAGTGTTACGGATGCGATTTAAGAAAACCAGTGTGAACTTAATCTTCATGGTTAGATAGGAAAAATGTAATTATAGCACAGTTCTCATTGTGAGGAATTGTCATGATTTTTCATTGGCACATGGAAAGGGGGAAAGGGCAGGATCCAACCTGATTTGGTCAACATTATGGGAATGATGTCAGCACAGAAGGTTATAAATATTCCACCTTTTCTAATTAAGATTTGCTGTATTTTGCTACGTGATGTCTTGGATGTGTGTAAGTGACATCCGACTATATATGAGATGAAACCTTGCCACATAACAGGTGAAGACAAGCAGGAAGGTTTTAGGCCCATTAACTGAGGATTGTTGATATCTCCATTCAGGAAGAAAGTGAGGAATACTTGTAGCACCTTAGAGACTAACCAGTTTATTCCAGCATAAGCTTTTGTGGACTATAGCCCACTTCATCGGATGCTACAGTCCACGAAAGTTTATGCTGAAATAAACTGGTAAGTCTCTGAGGTGCTACAAAGAGTCCTGTGGCACCTTAAAGACTAACTAAAGTATTGAAGCATAAGGTTTCCGACGAAGTGGGTATTAGCCCACGAAAGCTTATGCTTCAATACTTTAGTTAGTCTTTAAGGTGCCACAGGACTCTTTGTTACCTCTGCTATTCCAGACTAACACGGCTACCTCGCTGATTCTTAAGGTGCTACAAGTATTCCTCGCTTTCTTTACAGATACAGAGTAACACGGCTGCTATTCTTGATCCATTCAGGAAGGCGTGAGAGCAGTTGCAGTTAGTGGGTGAGTCGGGGAGCCCGCATTCATAAAAACCATCTGTTTTAATAAACACTACCATCCAGGTACTACGTACTGTTAAAGCAACTTCAATCATACCTTGATTCTACAGTTATCCTCAAGTTATACTAGAATAGTTTTATATGTGGGAAAAGTACACAGAAGGTATTGTTTTACATGGTTGATTACCTTAGTTGAGCAGTGAACATAATAAATTGTCCATTATGAAAGGCTAAAAATATCAGCAGTTTTATCATTGACCTTGATATTTTGCGGACTTGCCTATGGGATACTGCAGGCAAGAATTAGACTGCCTGCAATGCTATACTCATGTCAGATATCTCAGAAGAAGGTAGTCTGCCCCAAAGTCTCTTGGCACATGGGATACCACAGGTTTTCATATTATCACCACTTTTATTCAAATAAGCATGTACTGTGGCTATGCAGTTAGTGATGTGTTCTGAGTCACCAATATGTAGATCTGGGTGTCCATTAATCCCAGATACTCTGATCAAGGTATCCCTTCACTAATCCCAGATACTGCGATCTCTCTGTTTCTCTTACCTCTAACAGTGGTAGAAAAGCTCATAGGAGAAAGCAATCCTAAAATCAATTTGGATAGGGGGTTAAAATAGAAGCTATGCTGGTAGGTAGGGACAAACATCTAGAGCATGAGTTCTCAGCCTGGGATATACAATGAGTTAGGTAGTTATGAACAGATCTCAAAGAGTTGTTTATAGTTAGATAGCAGGGAGGTCTCGACACTTTTTTTCTGTTTAATACGTGGTCTTCTAATGGGAAAAATGGAGAACCACTAATGTGGAAAAATGAGCTGGGGTTCTTGTGGCGATACTTTCTGGGACATATGTCTAACCTCACAACACAATTCATTTTGCATTGGCTGTCTGCAAAGCGCACAAGGAGCTCCATGATTTGCCACCATTTGACATTCATGGGCCTCCTTCCAAGTGTAGCAGTCCGTCCACATACAACATGTTGCAGGAACAGAGCTTTAAAGTCATGCTAAATCCATTATTCCTCTTGGATCTCCAGATGGCCTATGTTTGCACGTACAGTTGGTCCGAGATGTGATGGAATTCACCCTTGTATTCACACTAGACACTCTGTTGTAATAATCTTTTTACGAGATATGCCTTGTATGGTATCATTTAAAATCTCAAAATTTTGCTGGTAGTATTGTCCTGATAAAATGTGTGGAAACATAGTATATGACATTATAAGATTTCACTGTATGATGTTCTTAACACACATTTTGAACACCACAGCCCAGCTAAGCAGAAGTCAGAAAACAGGTCTGTCCCAAACAAAGGAATACGTGCTTGTCTTAATTTGTATTTACGCAGTAAACAGAGTCATCAAGCAAGGACGGAAAACAAAGGAAGTTCAAACCATTGGGGAAAAATCCAGTAGGGAACATACTTCAACTGAGACTCTCTGTCTCCTGGTTCTCAGCTGGAAATGTTTTTCAAGAGTGGGACTGAAACTATAAAGAGGATGGACAAACATCTCAATGTAACCTTCTCTTTCTCCCTCCCTACCTCACTCTCCACATCTGAAAAAAGGAAACAGCCATTGCACTCTAGAGGAGGAGTCCTGACCTGAAAGTTTGGTCAATAATCTGCTGGAGCATGTGGTGAGAAGGTTTCCTTTGCAGCTAAAATAGTGTCTTAAGTACACACTAGTAAGTGTTTTACCTTTCTTTTTCTAGTAACATTTCTTTTATGCCTCATTACTTGTACTCACTTAAAATCTCTGTCTTTGTAGTCAATAAACTTGTTTTATTGTTTTATCTAATCCAGTGTGTTTAAATTGAAGTGTCTGGGTAACTCTAAGACAATAAACAAGCAGATTCCCTTTAAGGAATAACAGACAAAATATTTATACGGTCCATGAGAGGTCTGGGCTGTATAGGACAGATATTTCATGGGGAAACTCTGGGAGTGGGGGATGTTGGAATCACCCTGCAACATAAACAAGGTTGGTGAAAGGCAGGGAGTAACTAGCAGACTGCAGTTACATACACTCAGGGTGTGGCTTGCATGCTGGAAGACTGTTTGTGAGCGGTCCAGGTGGGCGCTTTTACAGAAAAGCACTGTCAGACTCCCAAGGATGCAGGGCATGGGTGACACAGCCCCGCACTAGTCTGGATTATGCTCTGGTATGTCACACAAGGGCTGTAATCCTTGCTCTCCGATGTAATTGAGAGATTTATGACATTGTAATCTCCAGGTTTGCTGCATGTAAGAGATATAGTATGTATCTGATCTTCTCTTAATTGGTGTAAGCAATTAAAATGTACAGGCTGGTTAAAAAGCCCCTAAAGGCAACAGTAAGGAGGGCATATGTTCTCCCTTCTCATCAGAAAAAAACAAAAGAACATTCAGTGAAATGTAAAGGTGATAAATTCAAAACCAACAGAAGGGAATACATTTTCACACTAGACTATTGATTAGGTTTCATGCACTTTTCTCAAATGCATCTTGAGCTGGCTCCTGTTAGAAACAGGATATTGGAGTAGATGGACCATGGGTTTAATATAGTATGGCAATTCCTATGTAACTGCCCTACAAACCTTCAGTGCTATTCCCAGGCTTCAATTCAAAGGCATGAATTACAATGGAGAGTGGCCCTAAATGGTTGGGGATGAATTACCTGAGAGGGCACCTCTGACCCCTTCCATCATGGCAGTTGAAAATATCAAAACTGCTTTTGCTGTTGATTTCCTTGGGCTGTGACAAGTAGCAAGGTATTTTCCATGGAAGTACAACAACACTGAAACTTGATCCCCCTGTGGTCTGTCAGAGCCCTATATTGCAAGTTTCCTGGCACATTCTGAGGCTGGTTTAGTTAAGTATGTGGCTATTATAGCAGTGGGCATGTGCATTCTTTATGGCCTTTTATTTTGGAGAGCCATTTCATAAATTTTACATTTATTTCAATTGTGCATATTTCAGGCACTAGCTTCAATTGAAAAATTCTTAAAATATATAAGTAATTATCTAAATTGGAATCTGGCCAGAACACCGGGTCAACTCTTATGAAAGCAACACGGGATTTTTAATTAATTATCACAAGTGGTCAGGGACTCTGTTGTACATCTCAATGGAAATACAGCACCACTAAGTGCACCCGGTCTCGGAACACCATGCTAAGGGTATGTACACAGCAAAAACAAAGACCTGCAGCAGCAACTCTCAGAGCTTGTGTCAGCAGGCTCAGGCCGCAGGGCTAAAAGTAGCAGTGTAGATGTTCAGGCTCAGGCTGGAGGCCAGGCTCTGAGATGCAGCGAGGCAAGAAGCTCTTGGACCCCAGGCTCCAGCGTGAGCTCGAACATCTACATTGCTATTTCTAGCCCCTCAGTGCGTGCCCCATGATCAATGGTGGATTAACCTATAAGCAATAAAAGCATGTGTTTAGGGCTCCAAGAGAAAAGGGGCCCCAAGCAACAACAAAAAATGGTTACAAAATTACAAGTTTGCACGACCTTAAATTTAAAAAAGTCTCAATTAACGTCTTGGGCCCCCCAAAATCCCCCAATGTTGCGTCGATTACACTTTGCGAGTAAAAGCTGGGTTGTGAATGGGGGTGAGAGTTGAAAGGGGGGCCCATTGCTTGTCTGTGCTTAGGGCCCCAGGAATAATTAATCCACCCCTGGCCATGATCCTGAGTCAATTAACGTGGGCCCTAAGACTCATTGCCATGGTTTGGAGGGACGGGGGGAGTTTGCTTTTAGACATACCTCAAGAAGGCAACATGCCAACTATCTAATCATCATCACTTTTTTCTGGCATCACTCAGGTGTGACAGTATCTAGACTATGAGATCTCACCACAGCACTGCCCAAGAAATGAGTTACTGGAATTTTTTTCTTCAATTCTATTACTCATTCTTTAATATTACGAAATACTAGTCAGTAAATATTTGATAGGCTTTACTATAATGAAGTAAAAGATCTATACATTCAGCAATTATCATGAGAAAATCCCAAGAAATATAGAGGGAAAATAAAGGCTGGGATTTTAAGGGAATTAGGTGCCATGCTCCCAATGACTTTCAATCTTATTTAGGCACCAGACTCCATTAAGCTCCTTTGAAAATGCTACAATGACTCTTTGTTTGGCAGAAAGAAAAGGAGGGGATTGGAAAGATATACATTTGTGTATTTCTTTTGGGGTATTTCTCTGGCATTTGTTTTTACTTCACTAAATCAAACACACAAACTCCATTTTTTGTTAATAAAAATCAAATCTTCTTAATCCACAGGGCCATAAGGATGAAACATAACTGACTTTAGAATTAAGATGGTTTATAATGGAGTTGAGAAAATTCTTTTCCCCTCACAATAACCTCTTCCTCTCTGTGCTTCTAAAAGTCTCAGAAGATTCCATACCCAATGAAGTTGGTAGCAAGCCTTATATCCCCATCTATTTTAACAGCTCCACAAGGTGGATCTAGTGTGCAACCACTTCTAATCTGGACTAGGGTGACCAGATGTTCTGATTTTATAGGGACAGTCCCAATTTTTGGGTCATTTTCTTATATAGGCTCCTATTACACCTCCTGTCCCGATTTTTCACACTTGCTGTCTGGTCACCCTACCCAGGACCTACTCTTGCAGCCTCTCTGAACTTCTAGTTCACTGCTGGTTGCATGCAGAAGATGGAATTCAGGAGCTGAGGAAGTGAAGCAAACTGGAAGGCAGGAATGTTTGTCTGGCAGGAGAATCATGGCCCAGGGCAGGAATGGCTTCAACCTGAGTCTCAGCTTCGCCCTTCCTCCCATATCTAGATCCCAAACAACTCAGATCACTGGAGAGTTCATATGTAAAAAATAGGCAAGTTTTAATCCTTCAGGACTTAAGGTTTAAAGAACATATGATGCAAAAAAAAAAAAAAACCCAATATGCCCAAATGTAACAGTAGATATTTCAACTCCTGTGACATACTATGCACAACCATAAAATAAGAGATACCATTAAAAGAAACAACCCCAAACTACTTTAATAGTTCCCATAAAATGTTGGTTAGAAGATTTGACTTCCTGTGCAAATATTTAAAGCTATATATATATTGTAAGTAACATTTCAGACTATACATGAAATTATTAAATATTAAGTAAATAACCATGAATCATACATATAAAGGTGACTGCAGAGTACAGCAGTATTTAAATTAACATAAAAATAAGAAACAGAAAAATATCCCTAAGTATTTTGTTTTTCCTCAGAGTGTGGTTGCAATAAATATCCAGTAGCTTTCCAAGGCCTCAGAATAGATTGGATCAGTTTCTTTATGTTTCCTTTTGTCGTCCTGCAGCAGAGGCAGCGTACGAAAAAGATATAACGTTTTCAGATATAACCCACAATTTTGCAGGGAAGAGAGAAACACTGCCTACCCACCCTCGTCCTTGAGAGCTTTTTCAATAAGCAGAAAGGCAAACCTCTTGGCTTGCAACCTGATGGCTTGCACTGAAAGGCTCAAATCAAGGAAAACAAGAATTTTATTGCCTTAAAAATCCCTCATTTTTTCTCCTTCACTGAGAACTCACATATTGCCCAACATATCATATATATCATAAATATAGATCCCCTATTGCTGCTCCCTGAGAATTTCTTTTAAGGAATCCTGAAAGCATCACTTTGGCTATTTTCCACATATATATGTAATGGAGATGATGATATCTACCTTATATATAATTAGACATACACACACACACACAAGCGGGGCTCCATGCCAAGCCTGCTTTGGAGTGGAGGGCAGCCTTAGAGCCTATCCAATGAAAGGATCACAGGTTCATGTGTAACTTGCATGGAAGAGCAGCCATTTCAGCCACAGAGCTCCAGTCACCACATGGGCAGACTCCTGGTCCCACACAGAGCCCCAGGGACTTCAATGGGGTCACCCACAGGAGCAATGGTCCACCCACAGGGAATCCATTGCAGGATTAGGGCTAAAGAGTAAAAGAGAAGATGTTGCATTGTAACCTTGGATCATGTCTAGAATTTGGGACGTAGATTTTATCTCCACAATCATCACACACTTCTTCACCCATATAAAATTCAGTTACTCAGGCTATCTGCAGGTGAAGTGAATTTCAACCGTAGTAGTTATATTATAATGAAATAACCTTCACACTCATACCAGTAAAAGTATTTTTATTATTGCTCCATTACGCTTTTCCCAAATAAGCTATTAACATGACATTTTTATTCATTCTAAAAACACTAACAGCAATAATTCTTTATGAAGTGATCATATTATTTAGGAACATATGAATTTCCAGGGTTGGTTAAAGGCACTTGGCTTTTGACTTTCTACCTCAATGAGACACCCAACATTCAAGGGTGTTCTGGTAAGGTATAAATAGCATTCGGTATCTTTGTTACTTGCCTACTTATTTAAGTGCTATTAATTTCATTAAATGAAGCCAACATTCTTCTGAAACGACAATGCAGTCTAAGGGTGGGCCCCAGAACAAGCCAGGCAAAGCAGTCATATTTTGCAGGTAGATCACGCTGAAAATTGCTTATTTCATGTGTAGATTAAAAAGAACAATGTTGAGTGCTTAGAGGGCATGCTTTTAATGGACTGTGCAAATTATTTATACATCTTGAAAAAAGGTTACTTCTTTAATGAAGGTAGCACCATCCAGTGAATAGCAGGACTGGATTGGTAGTCAGGAGATGTGGGTTCTATTCCCATCTTTGACCCACTTACCTGTAGCATCACCCTGGGCTAGTCACTTTGCCTATTTTCCCCATATATACAATGGAGATAATGATACCTACTTTTCTTTGTAAAGTGCATTGGAATTGACAGATGGCAGGTATTATATACGACCTCATTCTAGTCAGGTATAAGATCCATTTAGGTATAGTATATAGGTATAGTCAGGTATAAGATCAATTTCCTTGGATCCATGTTTCTTAGACTGCTAAGAAATTAAATGCTGATGAAATAGAAATTCCAAGGTATATTCTGCAGTACGATATATCTGCTGTCTCCTATACATTTATGCAATGAATGAACAAATCTTCAGTCCATTTCAGCAGCTCTACCACATTTAGAAAGCTCCCAAGTGATCAAACTGACTAGTCTATGGATCCAAGGAGGAAGTTCCCCTTCTCAGAGAGCTGTACTTAACACTAAGTAAACCCAGATTTTTCCATCATTTAAATATAATTCAGGTATTCAGAAATGCCCTGCTCCTTGGAGAATGAAAGTGACAGTGTCACAAGAAAGAGCTAAGTATCTGAGAAGAGAGCCTGTAAAACCTACTCAAACAAAATGGACATTTACTTTAGCATCAGAACATAAATAAGTAGTAATGCTTTCATAAATGATGCAGGTCTAGGGAGCCCCAGGAAGCAGCACAGCAGATCTATGTAACACAAGCTTTGAGATCTTCAGAGAGAAGCTTGTCCGCATGTTCTTAGCACAGAGAAATGCAACGCACAATACATTCTGACAGCCTCAATTTAGACATGCTCACCTTTACAGTTGGGACCGTACGCTTCAAATAACTGTCACAATTTATTGAAGAGCTTGTTTCTTGCTAAATAACTAAGAAGTCTTTTCATCTCCAGCTTGTACAAAGGGGCCTCCTCTCAGGAGTAAAAGGTATGCAAAAGAAATGAAGAACAATGGCTTGCCTAAAAAAATGGAGCTTCCATACTACTTTTATGCAAATGAAGTCCCACCTTACAATGGAAAGCCTAACTGAGACAGCTTGTCGCTCACTAACAATATGGGCCCACATACTGTCACTACAATGAAGGAAACTATTTTAAAAGGAAGATTATGTAGTCAGTCTTATAAAAATTTAAAATAGGTATTAAGAAGGAGGTGTATGACCAGACTGATAATTCGAAAAGAAGAAGAGAATTGACTGAAGCAATAAAAGTAAAATATACTATAAAACACAAGTTTGCTTTTGTTCTTTACTGATTGCCTCCACTATTAAAATCTCCAATGTGTTCAAATATCAGAAATATTAATAATATACATTATTAACACTAATTACTAATAGCTACTAAATAAACAAGATGTTTTAAAAAGCAAAAGGAAGTCAGTACGCTGTTGGGTAACAGTAAATGTTAGACTTTCTTTCTTTTTTTTTTTTTTTAAGCAAAAGGGAGAAAAAAATGGGCCCAGGGGATGTGCCCGACATACTGTTCTTTACTGACAACAGAAATCCATTTCAAAAGGTGTTTTTTTCTCCTAGTGATAATGGACCATCTACATTTAACAGCACTCTTAGAATTGGTATGCTAATGTACATTTTTTTTTTATTTTTCTTTCTTTCTGTGTGTATAAATGCATCTTACTTCTGTTCCGTTCTATGCATCCGATGAAGTGAGCTATAGCCCACGAAAGCTTATGCTGAAATAAACTAGTTAGTCTCTAAGGTGCTACAAGTATTCCTCACTTTCTTTACGAGTACAGACTAACACAGCTGCTATTTTTGAACATGACTATGTATGTTTCTAATATTTGGATCCTCAATGACCAGAAACATTTAGCAAGTACACTACTACCTCGAGATAATGTGGTCCGAGATAAGGCAAATTCTGATATAACGCAGTAAAGGAGCGCTCCGGGGGGCATGGCTGCGTGATCCAGTGGATCAGCGCATCGCGTGTCTGGCTTCGATATAACGTGGTTTCACCTATACCACAGTACAATTTTTTGGCGCCCGAGGACAGCGTTGTATCGAGGTAGCAGTGTACACAAATGGTATACTGTAACTAAGGTAGCAACAGTGATTAAACTGTATTAACTCAAGGGTTAATCAGAAGTAATTCAGTCCTGTAATTAACTTGCAAGATATGAGGCAGACTTTTGGTAAGTATACATATCAAAAATACAACGAGGTGCAAATACAGCTTAGTCAACATAGTTGTATTATGAATTAAATTTAAAAAAATCAAGGAAGAAAACCAAAAACACTGGATATTTTGTTGGGGGAAGATACATAATGTACAGATGTGCACATATTAACACCTGGGGATAGGTGATGTTATGTATACCTATGACAAGTTTTTCTGAGCTCTTTGCAGCCTCAAAATAATCTTATGTTCATCATTTTGAGATGGTCCTTGTATGATTAGAAGTCCACTAAAATGGTGACATTCTGTCATAGCAAGGTGTACTTTTTTCTGAATAACAAGTTACACAGACCAGCAGCAGCTTGCTATCAGACTACCTGCGCACCTAACACATTAAGCTCCTGTCAATAACTAGGGCTCCTAGACACCATGTTAGTACAAATAATTAACAATTCTAGTACTTCAGAGGTAGAAATAGTCACTGGGAATTCATTTTGCCTTAGTTGCAAAAAATAATAATAATTACTAAACTTGGTAACTTATCTTTTGCCCTATAGAAAAGTCCCTTGTTTAATACTCCAAGTAGACAGATTCAAAGATGTCTATAAGAACTCAATCTTCATACTCGAATAAGACACATCACTGATCCACAAAAAGCCACAGAAAATAGGTTCTAATATCAAATCAATTTCACCAAGAGGGATGCAAAGAGACTTGCAGGAACACTGTATTTTCTTCGAAATTACTCTAATGAGAAGAAACTGGAAAAGAATGCAGAAGTGATTTTCCACCTACAAGATTCTGAATGTCTCCCATAATGCATTTCACCTTGTCTACATACAAACAAATCCAATGGCATGTGACAGATGACCGTCAACTGGAGTATTAAACAAGGGAATTTTCTATAGGGAAAAGATAAATTACCATGTTTAGTAGATTAATAACTACTCATGACAAATCTTCAAAACCATGAAATACTTCTTATAAATTCGCTGTACCTGATTGATAAGTGTCAACCAGCGGAGAGTAATACAGAAGGAGAAACAGTCATGTACCCTCCAGATCACCATTAAGCTCACTTCTTTAAATATGAAAAACAAAGGTGAGCAATAATTTAGCTTGATATATAGGGCCACTTTTTGTTGTTTGCTGAGAAAGTTAAATGTTGAACATGAGGAAAAGATGGCAGCATAGTCAGATTTCAAACAGAGTGGGGTAGGTAGAGTATAATCTAATTGAAAAAGCTGTGGGATGAAAAGATCAATAAATGAATGGACTCATGACTTAACCAGTAGAATGTAATCCCTCCATATCAGGTTTGAGGCACAATGGTGAGTCAGCATGGCCTATACTGCTAAGATGCATGTTGTATCTGCTAGTTTCTTGGCATCTGTAAAACATCAATGCTTTCCAAATTGATATAACAGCAGAGGTGAAAGTAAGCTGGTCCAGTACACCCTGCTGGACCAGACCCGCTTCCCCAGGCAGTCTATTTAAAGCGCCTGGGGCTCGCGGCAGTGGCTGGAGCCCTGGGCCCTTTACATGGCCACCAGAGCCCTGCTGCCAGAGCCTCTGGGCGGCAGAGGCGGCTCAGGCGGTGATTTAAAGGGCACTTTAAATCACTGCTGGAGCCCCCAACTGCCACTGCTACCCCAGGGGCTCTGGCAGTGGGGCTCAGACAGCAATTTAAAGGACCAGGGACTCCTGGCCACCGCTACTGCAGCGGAGCCCCAGGCCCTTTAAATCTCCCTGAGAGCTCTGAGCTCCAAGGTAGTGGTGGCAGCTGGGAGTCCCCAGGGCTCCATCGGTGATTTAAAGGGCCCACGGCTCTGGCCTTTGGCCCTTTAAATCACCACCCAAGCCCCACTGTCGGAGCCCTGGTGTAGCAGCAGCGGGGCTCTGGCGGTGATTTAGGGGGCCAGAGGCTCCTGGCCACTGCTACCCAAGTGGAGCTTCGGGCCTTTTAAATCTCCGCCAGAGCCCTGGGGTAGTGGCAGCAGCCGGGAGCCCCTGGGGCTCCACTGGTGATTTAAAGGGCCTGGGGCTCTTCTGCAGTAGAGGCAGCTGGAGCCCCGGGCCCTTGAAATCGCCCCCAAGCTCTGGTGGCTCCCAGCTGCCTCTGCAGCTGTTAGCTCCGGGGGTGATTTAAAGGGCTCGGGGCTCCCAGCCAACGCTACCACAGCCCCTTTATAACAAAGCAGGCATCCCTGAATTTAGACAGCTGTTGCTCTGAAGATCCAAGGAGAGGCTGACTTGGATTGGAAAGAGGGAATTTTCCACTACAGATAACTATTTAAACCAAAATCATGAAGGACCTAGAAAGATACTCTGAGCAATCTTAAGTCAAGTACTGGACTATTATCTTCTAATATCACAGCTGAAGTGTTATTAAAGAATGATTTTGAGTTTCTACTCTATGAACTTTATTTTAACTTTGTTTATAATTTGTATTGCCTCTACAATAATTTATGTTTGTATTATCAATAATGAAATTACTGTTAATATTTTCCTTTACAAGAAAAGGTTTTTGGTTCACTAGCTATGTACGGATGAAATGAAACAATATACGTCATGCAACTTTTCAGGAACTCAGAAGGTAAAAAAGTAGGAAATCAAAACCAAAATAAATATGTAAAATTATATCAGTATCAGCAAGATCTTATTGCCACAAGATAATACTGGGGCTGAAGTTTAGTAGCATTCTGAAAAGATTAAACATGTTTAAGGATAATAATAATGTATGCAGTTATATTAGATAGAATAAATAACAATTAATAAAGGGCATAAATCCACGAACTTCAGGGCTCTAGCCAACCATTAATTGACCAGGGTTAGGAAGAAAACTTTTCCTATGGCCATGTTATTACATAACTGGTTAATATGGGGTTCCTTGAACATATTCTGAGCATCTAGTACTAGTGAACGTAAGAGCTAAGAAACTTGAGTAGATAGGCTACTGGTCTAATACACAGCAATCTATACATTTCTACAAAGGAAACTGTACAAAGAAAAAAAATGAAAAAAATAGCTACTTTTTTATCTTTTGAGATTTTAAATGTAAAGATTTTAAATGTAAAGGTTGTTTTTATAACAAAAATCTAAATCAGCTGTGGTACAGTGATTTCCTGTCACATCCTCTATTTATATGCTATGAAGAACAAAAAGTATTTTTTTTAAATAACTTCATAAGAAATATTTAACCAACTGTGCTGTCCCCGAACTAACTGAATTATCTGAAATATCAAAAATTGACTATAGCTCCAAATAAATACTGGTCCTGATCCTGTAATCCATACTCACATGGGGAGCCACTACAACTTAATTACCTAAATATTGTATATGTAAATATGGCAGGATCAGGTCCATATTCCTTTTCTAAATTTATTTTCCTAACAGAGCTTTTTAACTATTATACTGTAAATAGCAGCTTTCCATCTTTGAAAGATATCTTTCAAATCTGATTTTAATGAGTGAACATAAAGTACAATATTTTAAACCTTGAATTTTTCTTAAAGGGCACACAACATAAAAAGTAATACACAATAATAAAAACTATACAGATCACCTATTCAAAAAATAACAGTAAAATCTTCAGCCAATAATATCTGGCATACTTAAAACTCAGTTCTAGCTGAGTCATGGTTTTCAGCAGGTGAGTAAAGACAATGCCCCTAGAATCAGGGTTGTGCCTTCTGTAGACCTCATGGCAATTCATGCAGATTTGACTAAATTTTCAGCTATGTAAAATGATCAATTCCTGTGTCTTGCATACTACATTTTTCTTGGCTTGCTGTCAAAAACACAGAATATTCTATTAATACTGTCCCCACTTTAATTTGCTGCACACAGAGCACCTCTAGATGGGACACAGACAAAATGGATCCTTCTCCTCTTCCTGGTGAGAACCAGGATGTCATGCATTCAAAGTCTCACTACGTTTTTACAGACTAGTGTAAATAATCCCGCACAATTCACAGCCCTTATTATGGAGCAAGGACTCCTACCTCACTGAGAAGTTATACAAGATGAGACTAAAACCCAGATCTCCAACAGGGCGAACCCAATTCTCAGCCACACAGCTACACTGTCTTTCAGAAACAATCTGCCAAATATAAGTATTCTGATATAGTATCTGTAACCAATGTAAAACATCCTTCTCTAGAGGATGGCCCACAAAAAATAACTACAAGAACTGCCAGCAGGAGTGGGCTAATTCTTTAGAGGTTTGTGCTGCTGTGCAAAACGCCCATGTGTTGCACTGCTAAAGGTTCAAAGCCTGCTAATGATTTGGAGTGTTACACACAATGTAACAAAATTTGTGCTTTCTTTTAAAAAATCAAACAAATAAACAAAAATAACCCCCCCTGGGAAATGACATACAAAAACTAAATAAAAAAACTGGTTGCAAAGTCAAATATTCATAAGTTAGGAATGACAGAATTAAGGTTGCTTGAGTGAAGTTCTATGGAAGGGGTCGGGAACCTTTCAGAGGTGGTGTGCCGAGTCTTCATTTAGTCAGGGCTTCGCGTGTGAGTCTGGAAGGGGTGGGGCTTCGGGAAGAAGGGGAGGGGCTGAAGGGGGCAGTCCGCCCTCATTGGGGTTTTCCCTGCAGGCTACTACCAGCCTTGGTGAAGGCACTGAGTGGGGCAGGCGGGAACCCTGGTTGGCAAGGGGCCAGCAGGGGGAACCACAGAGTGCGGGCAGGCTGAATGGCTCAGCCCACCACTGCTTTGGGGTTTCCCCCACAGGCTCCTGCCAGCTGGATCCCACTGCCTGCCCAACTCAGCTCCCGCTGGTAGCCTGGGTATAGGGAACCCCGGCTGACAGCAGCCTGGCAGGAGTCTGTGGGGGAAACCACAACGGGGCGGCGGGCTGAGCGCTCAGCCCGCCGCAGCTTTGGAGTTTCCCCTGCAGGCTCCTGCCACCCGGGGTCTCAGCTCCCGCTGCCAGCCTGGGTTCCTTACACTGAGGCTGGCAGCAGAAGCTGACTGGGCAGGCAGGCTCAACCCACAGCCGCTCTGGGGTTTCCCCCGCTGGCACTTTGCCAGCCGGGGTTCTGCCTCCTGGCTCAGTCAGCTCCCGCTGGCAGCCTGGGTGTAGGGAACCCAGGGTGGCAGCGGGAGCTGAGTGGGGCAGGAGGCAGCTGGCAAGGTGCCAGCGGGGGAACCCCAAAGACGTGGGGGCCTGAGCTCTCCCTGCGTGCCAGCGGAAATTGACTCTCATGCCATGTTTGGCACACGTGCCATAGGTTGCCAACCCCTGTTCTATGGCCTCTATAATGCAGGAGGTCAAACTACATGATCATAATATTTCCTTTTGGCCTTAAATATCGATGTGTCTGTGCAACTTTAATTCTGCCCATTGTGGTCTTGGTTATAAGATCACATACTATTTTTTTCCATGGAACTCTTGCCTCATTCACTGCATAGGATGGACTGTGTTCTGGGAATGAATAAAGATTGTATAATAAAGGAGGCTGTTATTAGCAGGACCCTTACACCATCTGAAAAGTGAAAGCTGTGTAGCCCAGGAAGTTAATATTCTGTATTGAGTACATGGCATTATCCACCCTGTTCACTGAATGAATATTTCCATAGGAATCGCTGTTGATTCCCACAAGGATCAGTCCTTGCTCCACTCCTCTTCTCCCTTTATATCTTCTCGATGGTAATCTCATCCACTCACAGAGGTATAACAATCATTATGCTAATTTCTAGCATAATGCTAGTCATTATGCATTGCTCCTCGTATATCTCCCACCATCAATTCTCAACTCCTGATCTTTAATTCCAAGAGCTTGGCTACACTTGCAGATGAAGAGCGCTTTGGGTTAAACCAGCCTGCGGAGACCGCACTCGGGAAACCACTCCAGTCTGCCCACACTGACAGCTGCAAGCAGACTGGCGTGGCCACATTTGTGGCAGTTGCAGCGGCATTGGGAGCGGTGCATTATGGGCAGCTATCCCAGAATTCAAGTGGCTGCAACATGTTTTTCAAAAGGCGGGGTGGAGTGTGTTGTGTGTATGTGGGGAAAGAGAGAGTGGATTTTTGGAGTGCTGAGAGTGTGTCAGCACGCTATCTTATAAGTTCAGACCCCCACCCACCACCCCCGCCTCTCACTCACTCAGTAAATGTTTGTTTCGTTTGCTTTGCCTCGTAGCAGATAAGCAGCCGCTGTCTGAAATGGAGCTTTGCAAAGGCACTTCTGCATTCCTGCAGCGATTTCACACAAAGGAAAGAGAGACCACTTGACTTAAGGGGATTATGGGGTGTTTCTGGAGGTCAATCAGAGCGCAGTAACTTAACTCCTCATCCACACTGACCCTAAAGCGTCTCACCCAATACACAACAGCCGTTAATCTTCTCGGGGAGGTGGACTACCAGAGAGCGCTCCGGCCAGGGAGTCTGAGTGCTATACGTGCCTTGTCAGTGTGGACGGGAAGTAATGTATAGTGTTCTGGGAGGCTTTATTGCGGTAAAAAGTGCAAGTGTAGCCAAGCTCTCTCCACTGACTCACCTCCTCATGCTCTGTCACAGCTGACCATCCTGCCTGTCATTTAAACTCATTAATTGGAGATCATTTTCAACTCCTGCCTTTGCAGCGGAAGGAAATGATTAGAACTTTATATATTTTAAATTGGGGGAGGAGGGGAATGTAAATATATACATTTATATACCAACTGGATCTATCTGATTATATTCCTCGCCTTCCAACCTGGATATATCACTTATTCTCTTCGCTTTTTGAGCTCCTTGGGGCCAAGAATATATCTTTGTATATGTCCGTACTGCAGTGGGCAAAACTAGGATCCAATCCTGACTGAGGCCACTAGCCATTTCCATAATTGAATAATTTTAGTTACTAGTCATAATAATTAACAATTGGGCTCAAAATTATAAGGTAAGTTGAGAATTCTTGCTTCATCCTGAGATGACCTGGTGCTTTCGAGGAGACAATACTTTTTGTGTCAGCTTCTTTTCAGTGTTAAATAACTGAGCTGCTTTAAATTTTGTTATATTTTAAGTTGCACAAAGCACTACCCAAAGTAAGAACAAAGGACCAAATCCTAGTGACACTGAAGTCATTGTCAAAGCTCCTGGAAGCAGGATTTGGATGAGTCTATAACATTTCCACTCTAAGGAAACCTCTTTTAGTTATATGGAGTCACTTAATTATCTTTTAAATATAGAAGCCTAGCAAAAAAATAAGTATAACTCAATAAATATATAGACATATTGCCCAAGTAGTGAACATCTACCAAGTCAGATTTATAAAGGACACAACATCTGGGCTCTACATTTTTGGCAACCATAATCTAAGTTTCTTCCCATTAAATTAAATCTTGGCTTATAAATATTAATCCTGCAAACTACTAAGGAGAAAGAGAAAATAAAACAGGAACTACTGGAAATATATTGAGGGACAAAAATCTATGCCAAAAATGCTCAGAAAGTAACCTTCATGTATAACCACATAGAGCTCACTACCTGTAAATAAAGAAAGAATCTGTCTGTCTTCCACAAACAATACAAGGATGTAGATGTTACAGAAATACAGTTGCATTTCACCTGGCAGTTTGATGCAGTGTACTTGCACATGACAACACATTGATTTTACTTCTACCTCCATACAGACATCTACGTAAAGAAATCCATTAGGCAGACAGTTCTCATCTCTATTGACTGACACAGTGACAATCGAATACTTTTCACCATCCAAACTGACTGACAGTTAGACACTTAAACAAGCCTTCAAGTTGCAATAATAGTATGAAACACTTTCAATTACCTGAATCAAACAAATCCATGATCCACTAGTTGAATGTATTTTTCTGTCTGTTGCTATGCTTGGTTTACACTGTTTGGGTAATTCAGATCTTTAACAAGAATGCTGCAACAATCAACAAGCCAGGGTTTCTAAATAATGATTTATATGAAGTATTTTTATTCTCTCTCTCTCTCTCTCTCTCTCTCTCTCTCTCTCTCTCTCTCTCGGACAGAAAAAATAATGCATGGCCATGTCTTCCTGATTATTTCTTTTTGGCCCAGCAAGTTCTTTGAAACTGGTGTAGCTATTCTCAAAGCAATCTGTATAGTTAAAATGGTGTCCTAAATAATGTTAAACATTAAATGCAGCCCGTAGTAGTATACCTTTTCTGATACAGCAAATTAAAATGTAGTTTCTACTAACAATGTTTAATCTTTAGATCTAAATATGTGCTTAATTTGGATGTTCTTCTAATTCAAGTCCTAGCTATTTTTATGACTAAGTAAATTCAAATATTAATGAGTGAAATCCTCTCCAATTAAAATCTGAATTTACTTAGGGCATAAAAATGAATAACTGGCTTTGACATACAAATAGAAAATTGGAAAATTAGATTTTTCAGATACATAAGTGATCAAAAATTTATATATTTACATTTTACAATTTCTAGAATGAATAACTAAGGTTGAAAGTATCATCTAATGTTCCATAGACATCAATATGTGTTGCTGCAAGACATTCAGCATGATCAGACTGAAATATCTAAATGAACGTGCTTATGAGTTAAACATATACACTGCATAACAGGCAAACAAGTAGGATCAGGGTGCGCTCTAATGTACTGTAATTGTGTTGACAGAAATAAAAGGAAAAGTCAGAGTCCATCAAGAATTGTTCAGTAAAAAACACACAAAAAGCAAAAGATTGTCTTTACAATTGAACAGATGCATCAAAAATGGTCAAAGCATTTTAAAAAGACATAATTTTACATTCTGAGAAAACAAGATCTGAAAATAAACCATGTTTTCATATATTTGGCTTATAAAATCTGGCTTTTAAGCCATCGTATGTCTCAGGAGGTTGAGTACAGTCACTAACTTTTTTCCCTCTGTTTTGTTGGGAACCCATGCAGGTAATAGATTATCTTTGCAAATACCCGGTACTATTTTGCAGACTCAATGCAGATTTTTTAAATATATATAAAAAACAACTGCTAAAATGTATAATTAAAGCCCTAAAAAAATCCAAAATTCAGTAAATAACACATTCTCAATATAAATCTGCAATGTTTGCTACCATTCATTCTATTTTGTTATTTTTATGATGAAAACATTTTTAAAGAGATGTTATAAAACTGGTCTGATGTATCTTTTCAATTAGCAAGAACATTATAAATTTTTTCAGTTTGTCTCATGGATGAAAATTAAATAATGAGTGTGCACAATTCTTTTAAGCTGTTAATGCTCTTCCAAGAGTGCTTACAGATATTGTTACTAGCCAACATAAGTTGAAGGCGTCAATATAGAATTTACTGTGTGCATAACGTAAAATGACTCGTTGAGAAGAGACTAGCTGTTGCTGACTCTCCAGCAAATTGATTTTCTGAAAAGGAATGCAGCCTGTATTTAACCTAACAGTGTAACCTTGTTGTACAACATGAAAAGGGATCATGCATATTGATTTCTTTATTACAATTCCTCTTGTGATCAGTAAACATTTGTAAAAGAGTAGCTTTTGAAGAAAATCTTTTTTTTATTTTTAAAATTAGCAAATATAAAAGGTTTCAGTTTTGAATTCTGGAATTGCCTTTGTCTGAAAGGACTTATATGGTATAAAAAAAAATGAGCAACTACTTCCCCTAATTTACTTTTGACCTAATTTTATCAAAAATAATTTCAGATATTTTAAAAAGGTAAGTCTTGAATAAACATTCAAACTCTATTAATGTCACTAAAAATCACAAGTTTGTTGCTAGACTGGGGCGTTTTTATTTTCTTGAAGGAAAGCTTACTATTTTAAAATTCAAAATTTACAAAGCACTTGATGAAAAGATTCATTACCCTTTTAAAGTAATGGCTTGTTTTTTTTAAAAAAAAAAATGACCAGAGAGCCACTCTTGCTATCTCACAAATAAAATAGGGGAACTTGTATGTTATCCACACTGATGAACCTAAAATATAATAGTAATGGAACATGAATTTTATATTGCTTTCTTTTGAACACAATTAAACTTCAGAGGCTGTTAACATGTAGTTTCTGGAATCGATGTAAGCAATTAAAAAATTGCAACCAAAATGTTTTGTGAGGCGTAATTACTATAAGGTCACTAGATATTATTTGGAGTCAGTTTAGTTTATCACATTACGACATGACAGGACATGAGGCAAAAATTATAAATTCCTTCCCTAAATCTGTCCTTTTCTGATTTAGATGGATGAAGAATAATTAACTCTTAATTATTCAGATGACTTCAAGGCAGTTTTAGAATTCGGTAAAGAATGCAGTCATTTTAACCAAGGAAAGCAGTCTCCTATCATTTATCAAATCTTGCAACTTGACCAATGATGAATAAAAAAATCTATGTTTACCCATAGCCCTAACTGCTACCTTAGAGGTTGTTAAGCAACAAAATTTCCTTTAAATTCTACCATATGCAAATTATCAGATGCAATTTGCATTTTAAAGTATTTAACTCTACATATTTATTGGATTTTGAGGCCATGCTGATCATTGATTTATGTGCTTCTGGCAATCATATTTCCATATTTGTATGATTTTGATGACAGTAATAATTCAAATATGCAGAAAGTTGTTCTTTGAACAATATCTTTAATTACGTCCTCAAAGCATCATTGTTTTGCCTGGTGTCCTGACAGAAATGGTTTAAAATGAGAAATGGAATTATGATCCAAAATGCACAGAAGTACACTTGTCCTTTGCTGTCTTATGCCAAAAACACAGAAAAGACTTTTCATGTTAACCAATCCTCAGCCCTAAACAGTCTGCAAAGCCCAGCAACCTTGCACGTAAATACTTTATTAATTCTGACACACTTTCACGACAAATTCAATCACAGTTCATATGATTTCAGTTCAAAATGCAAAACCTGCCCCATTTACTTTGCCGCTAACTCAGAAAGTTTTGCTGCCACGTCTTTTTATTGGAGTTGTCACAAATTATGTGCACTCTTATGAAAGCTATCAAGAACTGTAATCATTAAAAGATACACAAATGTTTTGCCTTTTTATTTCGCAAACACAACTATCAAACATGTCTTCCATCACCACTACCTGAATAGTTTGTTTCAATATGACTTTTGACCCTACATTTATAAACTTTTTAGAATAATTATTCACTCGAGTACAAATATTCAAGACTAACGCATTAGCTTACCCAATGTATTTGCGTTCTTAGTTAATATTCCTATTTATACACATGCTCATTTAAATATTGTGCAAAAGTCAATTATTATCATAATATCTTTTTCACATAATGCTACATATATTTATCAGTTTGTTGTTTTCATAAATAGTATTCTACATAAAACTTGTTCTGCTTTGTTCAGGGACAATGTAACATTTGAAATAAAAAATAAAACCTTATTTCAAGTAATTTGTAATTTCATAAAACTGTTTCTTTTTAAAAAAATGCAAAAACAGTTCGTAAACAGGGCTAAAATGAGCCTAGAAATGGCCAGCACTTTTGTCATTTTCGATCTCTAAATCACAGAAAACCAAATTCTTATGCAATTATTATGCAGACTGCACAGATATTCACACATATTCAGAACCAAAATATACTTTAGCATTAAATGCTGAGAGGGGTTGGTAAAGAAGTGGAAAGGAGAGATTTAAATTAAAAAATAATCTTGTAAAAGAACCAAACCACAGAGGCAAGTGACAATTACAAAGGTAAAATAAAAGCAATAACGATGACGTTCTTTTGGAAAACAATAAAAAAGTACAATCCACAACATATATTTTTGGTCTGCAGATACTGCAAAACAAAATTATTCTTTAGGAAAACTTAAAATATTTTATTTATTGATGCGGAGTATAAATTTAGTGCACACTATAACTGCATAAAGCTCTGCTAATTTTTATGAGAGCACCGAAGCCAAAAGACTATATCATGTAGACCCAATATCTGCCACATCTAATGTACCTGTTAAATTTTGTTGAAATCCCCAGATAAAAGGACAGAATTCAGGAGCATTTGCCATCTCTTATATTTCTAATTTTAAAGAAGTTCACTGAAACAATATATGTATAGAAAAGGATGTATTTTATCACCTTGCAAAGATGCATTTAGTATTTTGTTATATATCATGGCACACTATTATGTTGAATTTGAAATCACCTAAGTATCAAAATGTATTTCTAAGGAAGTCACAATTGTACTGTGATTCTTGATTCACTAAAATGTAAATATCTTGTCTTATTCTAAGTAAGCATGCACTTAATGAAATACATGGCATTGCTGAACAACCTTTAAGGAAATAATCAAGTAAAGACAAGTCGCTGTTTTTCAGCAAGTATCAGATTAAAAATGTTTACCTCTTTCCCAGACAGGTATGATGAACTTACCATCAAAATTATGCAAATAAGTTTACTGTTAACTAGGTGTGTTAGCAATATTACAGGCATACACAACTTACAAATAAAGAATTCACTTTTACTTATAAATGTTCAGCATATTATCTTTAACGTCTTTTGAAGATCATAAAGATAAATGTCTCTAATGCTAAAAATTATTTATACTACAGAGGAGACCTAGAATGCTGTTTGTAGGTAAAGTTACAACAGCATTTTCATTTAGAAGGGGCAGGAAGAATGACTATTAATTTCACTGTCTCACTGTAACACTCCCTAGTGGCTAATGGAGGAACAGCATGGAATATCATTCCAGGTGGGCTGCTTTATTGGCCACCCAAGTGTAGTAATTGCAGCTGCAGTACAAAATGTGAGGCAATTTGGACAATGCAGTGAAAAGGCAGCCCAGAACACTGGATGGGATAAAGTATTAGGGCCCAACACTAGACCAGTGAAGTCCAAGCTTTGGTTATCATCCCAGGGAGGAGCAAGCACTGTTCGAGCACATGTCACTGCAAAGATTGGGGACAAGAGAGAGACCATGCTTTGATGACTAGATTTATTACACTACCTGAAAAAGTGGTATAATGACCATAAGTCATTTTGGTCCATTAACAATTTGCCACTTTGGAAACTTCTATATCTACCCACATGAAGGGAATTTAAGAATGGATTTTAAGACTCAATTATGAATTTTATAGTTTTCACCCATTTAAGGCAAAACTTAACATTTTCACATTGGTTGTTATGTTTGAATATATTAATTAAACAAATTAAAAAACCATAAAAAAGAGACAACAATTCAGCTGAAATTAAATCCCAAAGGTTGGGAGGGAGGGTTAATTCACAGCAAATAAGTAAGTCATTTGCAGAGCTCCTTAATAAAGAAAGCATATTACATAATAAAAACAATGAGCTTGCTTAATAAATATATAAATTCTTCCTAAATAATTAGGTAAACAAATTCTGAAAGGGTTTACAAGAAATTTAAATATGTGATTAGACAAAGGTCAAATGACTAGAAATTCACAAAGGCACAATTGTTACCCTACTAATTTTTCTGCTTACCTCTCTATAGTTCATGAAGGTGCTACAGGGACTCATTACTGTACATTCCTTGTCCTGTCTACAATTGCCCTCCAGGTACTATCTTTGTCATGACTTAAATGTTCTAAGCATGGCCAGGTGCTCTCTAGGGCAGCTGAAATATCTCTATGATTTAGGGACCAAAGCATTCTGTCCGTGTGTCCTGTTTCCAGGAACACCAGAGGGGACAGAACTAATATTGTTTACATTATTTAAAAGGTGTGTTCTTTGATAAACTTACAGTATATGTTCTCAAAGTGGGGTCAAATACATTTTGTCCTCTAAAGATGAGCAACTCCTTTACTGAACCATGTGGGATAAAATAAAAATATAAAAGTACAAAAAGCTGATGTTTTCCATGCATAATGCAGCATATTTGATGTTTGGTATCAAAAGATAATAAAACATTCATCTATTCTCTAGAACCCTGACACAATTTTAAAACTGTAAATCTATTTTGATAATAAATGACTCTTTGGACACTGTGACTAGGGACATTGTAACCAAATGGGTAAATGGTAAATATTTTAGTTACAGTTGAGGCCTCTCTTAATATATTTCAATGATAATGAATGAATCTCTAAATCAATATTATAAAATATAAAGAATTTATAAATAATTAAAACATTTATCTTCATGGTAGAACATAAAGTATTGTATGTAGTCTAGATATGAAATGAAATTCCTGTATCAAACTGGCACATTTTTATCATTTGTATAGCTCAGTACTACTGCTTATTAATAATAGATTAAGCAGTTGTAGCCAGCTATATAAACTGGCAGTTGATTGCAAAGGAATCTAAAATTGCAATAATATAGCGTAACAGTTAATGCACAAAATGCATTTTCATTTGTAAAATAACAAAAATCTCCACCTTAAATTACTCTGTTCAGCTAGCAGCTGCTGTAAGAAAAAAATTAGAAAGATTTGTACATGTAGTTTAGAAATATTATATAACTAAAAGAAATCTCACAGAAACATATACTAGCAAAAATAAGAGTCATTTTGAGCATTTCCTTCATATTCAAAACATGATAAAAATATATACTAATTTATGTTACGAATTCAAAATGATTTGGACTGATATTTCCCTTTTCTATTTATGAACCTGGCTGGAAAGTCAATAGGGATATTATTACTTCAGTATTGTATTATGAACTACTTCATACTGTATAAAAGACTAATACACGTTTTGAAAGAACTCCATGTACTGCTAATGACTAGTTCTTCAGAAGCAAGCTGCTTTTCAAGTAGGTTTAAAAAAAATTCCCCTGTATCATCTTAGTTGTATGCAAATCAAGTTTAAAAAGGATCTGGATGGAAATTCAGAATAATGAGGCCCTAAAATATACAACATAAATGAAATGTAAGTATAAACAAACTTACATATATGTAAAGATAATACTTCACGCTTAATACTGAAAAAGCTCACTTGAAAACAGCTGCTTCAATAAAAGCTAAAGTCGACTTGGCAAAAGCAAGTGATAAATGGCTCCATTTCCACTTATGATGTCTAAAAACAGTAACAAAATAAGAAGACTGTTGAGACTTTGGGAGTATCCACTTTATAAAACTAACACGCAGTGTTGGATGATCCAGTTCATTTTGTATTCAGATATTATGAGCACTCCTCTAATAATGCAAAATTAGAAATACTAGAAAATTAGGATAGAAACAAAAATAATATTTACACTACAAAACCTTGACTCTCAGAAGTAACAAGAGCATTATAACATTTTTCAGTAATTTTAAAAAAGAAAAAAATTGAAAAATAGTGAATAGTGAATAGTGCATGACTAAGCACATGAAATAAGAAAAATGTACAGGTCAACTCATTTATAGTAATTCAACCTTCATCTTCTGATTTACTTACTGTAAAAAATCTATTATAGCTGCAATTTGATAGTGAACTGTAGCCATCTACTGGAAAGAACAGATAAAGCAAATGCTTAAGACAATGTTCCTCCCCAGGAATCTTGCTTACATTTTTCTAGTATAGACCAGAAAAATGAAATCTTAAGTGCTATTAATATTATAAAAGGAATTTGTCTTAATCAGGTTAGGATCAACAAAGTCAGACATATATTCATACATCTGATAGCATGTATTTTTAAAATACAATACTTAAATCTACCATTGCAATTCATAGATTGTTTCCTATCTGATTCATTCTAATTTTTCCTGTGTTTACATTTTCTAGGAATGACATAATGGTGGTGGTATTACGTGAATCATAAAATATTGTTTACTAGATGTGTTTTAAAGCAAAGGCAAGAAGTAGTTTTAGTAGCTTATAGATTAAAGGTTGCATATTGTGGTAAAATGCATCTATGCATAACATTTTGTTACTTAGGCATTGATATAGTTAAAGAATTGAAAAGAATGAAAGCAATAAAGCTACAATACAGACCCCGATTCTTCAGTAACAGAGAAAACATCTAATAGCATGTTCCACTTTTGAAATATGGGAGTTGCTGCCAATACTTGCAGCCATGTTCAGAGTAGAGTGAGCTTCTAATACTAACCATAACACCTAACCATAAGAGTCCAACAGTCATGTTCTGTGATTCACAAGTAATTAGCTTTTCTCCTTGCATTGTAGTTATGTCTGACTGTTTCCTCAGTCCTAAAAGCACATGCCCAAATCCTGGAAAAGCAGCATAAAAGCCCTAATCTGTTTATGCAGAAAAAATCCTCCAATATCACAATGCTGAAGGACAGAATTTTCAATCCCAATCCTGCAGAGGTTACAGTAAAATGTCGGGATGGGAAAAAAGTTAAGTCCTGCTTCTCTCGTCTTATGCAGTGATTTGGTAATTTTGATCCAAATTGGGTGTGGACCCAATGGCCATACTAACAATAAACTATCCTCTGCACTTTAACCATCTTCTGGCAGGAAAAGACATCACATAAGTTCCACAGCCCTAAACACAGAGCACATGTGCAAGTTCCCCATTCCAAAGTTCACCAACACAGTAAAAATATATGGTTTCCACTGCACTGGGACCTAAAGCAGATATGGAAGACTACTCAGGATTCATCAATACAAATTTATCCTGCACAAAATAAATCCATGGAAATGGAGTAAAATGTTTAATCTTCACAAAAAGAAAAACATCCTGATAGGATGGAAAATGTGATGGGCTAGATCCTGGACTTTATCAAATCGTCTTTGAGCTGGTCTATGGAACAAGGACTTAAATTCTAAACATCAGGCAAGTGGATGATTCTACTGGCACGAAGGAATTTCCAGATGGTGTCGAATTGACTCTAAACCACACATCCAGGAAATGGGAGTGTGGCTAGTGCTATGGCCATCCCAAACACTGAAACAGCCAGATCCAAAGAAAGCAGTATAGTTTAGAGCAGAAACTATGCCAGGGACCAGACAAGCACATAACTAGCTGTAGGGTTAGGAGGCAACAATAGCTTCTTTGTACCCATCCTCAGCTGTGCCCAGCACTTTACTGAGTGCATCTGAAAGATTGACCTAGTATGTTTTGTGATCTATGATGGTACATTTGTAAAATATACCTATATGTTCTATTCATGGATTCCGTTAATATATATACCCTCATAATACCACCATTCAATAATTCCAAACCACAGAACACTCCCTAAATAAAACAGGTGGTTGCTTAGCAATACCCAATGTTTAAGGGGACCAGGAAGGAGAAGGCAAATCATCTTGATATAATCACTCACAAGAGCCTATTAAAGAAACTGAGTAGTTATGCAGTAAGAGATAAAGTTTCATCAGAGATTAGAAAATTAGATAAGAGACAAGCAACAAAATTAGGTATTTGTTGTCAATTTTCAGTATGGCAAAGAGACGTCTTAACATTCAATATTAGGGCTGATGTTATTTAATATACTTAAGCATGATCTTAAAATAGAGGTGAATAGTGTGGTGGGGAAATGTGCATGCAATATAAAATGTACTAAGTGTATTCAAGACCAAAGAAAACTGTGAGAAACTTCAGGGGAACCTAAAACAAACAAACAAAAAAATTACTAGGTTAATGGGCAGCATGATGGCAGATTAAATGTACTGTTGACAAATGCTAGGTAATTACAATGGAAAGAAAACTTGGACTACTTGTCCCTATTGCCAAGTTCTAAATTAACTGTAAATGCTCAAGAAAAAGACCTGGGCATCATTCCATCTATATATTTATATAACATCACCCTATTTTCAGAGTGCTTTGGTGTAAAATGGCATAGCTCCCTTCACTTCAGGGAACCGAGATTTACATGCAGAGGACATGAACCAGTGTGTTCAGTTCTGGTCATCTCAAAAATCGCACTGCAGAAATTAAAGGGTTTAAGAAACAGTCTAGAGGCATGGAAAACAATTTAGAGGCATGGAAAATCTTAGAACAGATGTGAACTTTTTAGTAAAGTGGAAATTAATGAAGAAGGAACATGATAGAAGTACTATATGCAAAATAATGATGGTGTAGACAAAGTAAATTAACACTCCTATTTGCCTCCTCCTAATACACAATCAGCGAAACATTCAATAAAACTGAAAGGAAAAAAAAATGTATAACTGATCAAATTAAATATTTGTATTTTAATACACAAAGCACAATTAAGCTACGGAACTCATTGCCAGCAGCTATTACTGAGGCCAAGAGCTTAGACGGATTCTAAAAAAGTTTTGACTTTTATATAGGTAATCAAACATCCACAGTATTAGACAATATTGACAAAATGAGAATTGATGTGAGCATTCGTACTTAAAAGCATAAGAAAGCCACCTGATGTCACATTGGGTTAGAAGAAATTTCCCAATATGTGCATAATTGCTCATTACTGGCTTACTTGCAGCTTCTTCTGAAGCAACTGACATTGGCTACTGTTGGAAACAGTGTACCACACTAAATGGACCACCCGGCTAATTCAAACTTACTATTCCTGTGTTTTTAAGTTAGTTGACAAAATACAGTCAGAGCAATTTGCTGATGTAATATTATGATTTCTTACTGGTGATGCTATTTATCACTTACATGAGCACAGAACTATGGCACCATCAGTTGTTGAAAGAGAATAAAGAAAAGAGGAAAATAACTGCATTTAATTATTTCAAATACTCAACATAGTTCAAAATCAGCAATGATGGTAGTGTATATGTAGAAAGAACATTTAGGTTAAATGACTGTATGCAAATCTCAGCACTGGTTTCATGGTTTCTTAGTACTTCAGATATTAAACTACTAGACTGC